>JBDJHY010000121.1:0-24121 GCA_039654485.1 Withania somnifera | reverse complement strand
ATTTTCCTCTCCTTGTTGATCAATCTTAGGATTCTTTGGTACTTTTTCTTTCCTCTTGCTCTGAAAATTTTACCATACTTGTGTTTTTTTTCATGTTCATATTTTGGACTGGAGCTAGTCATATACGCATTTATGGAAGCACTGTTAACTCTGAGGCACTCTTCCTCGAGTTCCAGATGACGCTTAGCATCTTTCATATTTTTTATATTAACGTTATGAGTCAAGTGCATTTTCATAATTTTCCAGCTTTGAAGTAAAGAATGAATCATAGCTTGGATTTGTTGCTTTTTGGTCAACACATGACCTGCGTCTTTTAATTCATTTACCACATTTGACAATATGGTACAAATTCTTATGCATAGTATGATTATGACGTTATAAGTATCAAATTTAATTGTAAGAACCCTTAACTCAGCAACAATGACTAAATTTTTCTTTTTAAAGCAGACCCACATGTCCTTAGCATTGTCATAGTGTCGGAATTCTCTTATGATATCATTATCCATACTGTTCAGTAACGTTATGCGAACAAGAGAATTTTTCTTTTTCCAAGCTTGATAAGCTTCAAGATCTTTCACATGTTGAGTAGTATCACCATTTTTATGAAGTATCTTTCAAGAGCCTCTTGCTCTTCCAGGACATATTGGATTTTCATGCTTCATATTTCATAATTATCACCGTTAAACTTATCACCTTCGTTAAGTTCGACGACAATGTTCTTTGCAACAATTGACATACTATTTTTAAACAAGTATAAAATTTCATGAGATAACTAAGTACGTTATGGTAGCCTAAATTCATATACAAACTAATTCTTAAAAATAATCAACTATGTCAATATTCATTTCATATAAGGTTCAGAATCAAAATTCACTAAATTCCTACTCTGAGAATCATTTATCTAAAATCACATAAACTCAAGACTAAACAAGATATAACTTCTATAACAGATATAGAAACATTTAATAATAACAATAACACAAAAAAATTATACTATTCATTTCACAAATAAATATTTATTATATAAAAAATAAAATATCATATATTATTTATTCATTAACATGAATTCGAGTATACTAATATAGGTGACCAAATCCATTTTCCTTCACATAGGATTATGATTTTTTTTAAATGGTTTTCAATTAAACCATACCTTGGATAATATAAGTTGTTCCAAATACATAATTTCAAACACGATGATAAAACTTGGAGTAATTTTAATACTTTCGCAGTTCCTTTCATGTCCTAGTCTTTGATCAATAAATAGAGGAACTAGTGGAGTTTCTCAGGAACGTCGCTATTACCACAAAGACTTTAAGGAAAAAATTTGGATCCAGGTTCATCCATATGGGTGACCGGGTCCAATTTCGTTCGAGAAACAATAACCACATGATGAATAAAAAGGTCAAGTTAATTTCTTTTGTATTTTTATTGAAGCAAGAGAGGAGGGTGGTGAGGAGAATCAGACGCACCTGGTATTTACTTGAAATGACATTAACTTTTCGTGGTTAAGTGATTAATGCATATTACTGATTAATCATGCTCAAGTGTTGAATATTGCTTTAAGTTACTATAGTAATTTTCTTGTTAGCAAAATAAGTTTCAAGTCTTAGGTTAGGATGATTTGAATTGTAAAATTTTAAGTAGGTTGTTTAGATTATTTAGCCTTTCTTTTGAATAATTGTTATGCATATTATGTTTTCAATTTGGCTATTTAAATCCTTTAAATGCTTAATAAAATCATTGAAAATTATTTCAACCCATTGAGAATCATTTTAACCATTTTTTGCTGCCCAAGAAACCAACGTCAAGTGATACATCCCCAAGAAACCAACGTCAAGTGATACATCCCCAAGAAACCAACGTCAAGTGATACATCATATATCTATATACAAAAACTACTTTTATATTGATTGGTTTGGTGCAAACACTACGTATGGATATATTTTTTATAGGGAAGACTAGGTGTATGCAGAGGTAGAGCCAGTGTATAGTAGGGGCATGCCTAGCAGTTTCCAGCTCATCTAATGTTAGTGCCTTCCAAACTAGTAAATAATTATATGACACTTGCATCGTCCTTATTGACATAGTGGCGACGGTGTGGTGACTAACTTAGTGTGTGTTTATTTATGTTTTGACAATGAACATAGTTCGAGTATATGATATGCATACTATCTGTTACTTCTTCTGCGTGGTTGGTCAGTTAATGTTGTTCTTTCTTGCGATTCATTAGACATTCTGTGATAACAATATATGATTACTGATTCTGTACAACCATAAAAATAAGTTGTTGTTTGTTTTTTGTTTTTAGAAGCACGAATTACCAAGACATGATAGATGATTTTTCTACATGTATTATCACATACATCGTTCTCTCAAAAATGCAAGATAAGATATGTAACTATATCGAAGGGCAACTCATTTTGTAAATGGATATTATATCCAAGAGAAGGGAGAAGTATTACTGATAGAATTGCCTAAATTTATTTTCTCAACAGTGGATTTTTTGTCAACAAAGATGCTTGAAAACATAAAATCTATTTAGTTTATCCTTTTCTTCTGTCATGTAATGCACGAGACTTCAGCATCCTTGATGCTTATTGTAGGAAAATCAGTGCACTAAATTTTCAATTACCCTACCAAGTTGCCAAAAACATGGCACTTGAGATCCTCTATTAATTCCGTTAGATGATTATAAGAAGAGACTCCTTTTTCAACAGCCCGCTTAATCTTTGCTTCAATGTCTTTTGCCCTATTTCTGATTTTTCACTTTCCACCTAATCGTTCATCAACATTTTCACTCTCTTCTCAATCTTCTCCTTATTGAAAATTGTATCCGTGATGTCAAATATAAGGTAACACCCTCTGCCCCAACGACAATCCCACATCAAAGAACCTCCACCAGCTTCTCATTGTAGAACTGCTCCGTGAACAAGAGTCATGTCAGCATTGACACTTTGGCTGTAAAAGATTCTAGGGTAGAGTTTCAGCGACAATGGGTCATGAATGCTCCGGTTGCTGGATGGTTCAAGATCTTCAGTTGTGGCACCTATTCTCTAACTATCAAGCCTTTGTTGTTTGTAAGCATTTTTTTTCTTGAAGCTACTACACATCCAGCTTTCTTGCTCATTGTCTTATAGTTTGCTTGCCTTCCATACCACCCAAAGAAACGATGAATTCGAGGTCTCAAGAGCCAAGGCAATTTCAGTGAGCTGAGATTCAAAAAATCTCCCCATACTTTCTGTAACCAGACTGAATGGAAGATTGTATCTTATTCCAAAAGGTAAAAAAGGTATAAATACAATACATTGGGTGCTAACTTATGAAAGAAAAATAAAGAGGATTCCTATAAATTCGCTAACTAATTATGCCTATAAATATTATAAATAATTATGTATATATACATTTTGTAACATTTCCCCTCAAGTTGAAGCATATATATTAATCATGCCCAACTTGTTACAAAGATAATTTAGGTGAATCCCATTCACCGCCTTTGTGAGCAAATCAACTAGTTGTTCTCCTGTCTTCACGTAGCCAAGAAAAATCAAGTTTTTCTGAATCTTCTTAGGAATAAAGTAATAGTCTACCTCAATTTGTTTAGCTCTCTTATGATACACTGTATTAGAGGCAATAAGAAGAGCAACTTGATTATCAAACAAAGTTTTGTTAGCATATGATGCTTCACCCCAATTTCAGTTTAAAAATGATGTATCCTCATAATTTCACATGTAGACTGTGACATAACTTTGTACTCAGATCTTCACTAGATCGAGATACAATAGTTTGTTTCTTACTCCTCCATGATACCAAGTTCCCTCCAAAAAAAACACAATAGCCTGTAGTGGATCTTCTATTAATTTTGAAACCAACCCAGTCAGCATCTATGAAACACTCAATACAAGTATGGCAATGATTGCTATATTATATGCCAAGTCTAGGAGATCCTTTTAAGTAACACAGAATCTGTTCGAAAGCTGCCCAATGTTAACCGTAGGTGCGGAAATGAACTTACTAACAACACTTACTACAAAAAAATATCTGGATAAGTCACCGTGAGGTAGTTAACTGCCCAACTATCCTCCTATATCTCTCTGGATCATCAAAAGGGTCACCATCATCTTTCGTAAGATGCTCATTAGGAACTACTGGAGTACTGCAAGGTTTGGCCGCCAACTTTTTGATTTCTGCAAGTAGGTTAAGAATATACTTTCTCTGAGACAGAAGAATTCCTTTTTTGCTTCTATTCACTTCTACTCCAAAAAGTATCTCAACTGGCTTAAGTCTTTATGAAACCTAGTATGAAAAAAAATATTTAAGGGAAGAGATCCCCTCAGAGTCAGCTCTTATGATGACAATGTCATCAACATATACAACAAGAAAAATACTGCTAGCTGCATGTAGTCGATAGAAGACAAAGTGATCGCATTTGCTCATTTTCAGCCCAAACTCTAAATTGAACTTTCAAAACCAAGCCCAGGACTCTCTTTAAGTCGTACAAAGACTTCTTCAAATGATAGACTTTCCTATATTCCCCCTGAGCAACAAAATCGGGTGGTTGCTCTATATATAGCTCCTCTTGAAGATTACCATGAAGAAACGCATTCTTGATATCCAACTGATGTAAAGGCCAATTCTCAGATGCAGCTGAAGAAATGAACAAGCAGACAGAAGTGAGTTTGAAAACCGGAGAGAATGTGTCTGAATAATCCACCCCATAGGTCTGAGCATATCCTTTAGCCACAAGCCTAACCTTAAGTCATGCCATAGAACCATTTAGATTAACTTTGATGGTGAATACCCACTTACGTCCCACTAGTTCCCACTGGTTTGTTCCCATTGGGTAAATCCACCAAATTGCAAGTATGATTTTCCTCTAATGTATGTATTTCCTCAAGCTTTGCATTTGACAATCCAAGATAATGCAAAGTCTCTTTCACAATCTTGGGTACAGAAACAGAATTTAGAGAAACAATCAAGGATCTAGATGTAGGAGATACACGATCATAGGAAACAAAGTTAGTAATGGAATATGTGGACTTACAAGTCCGCGTACCTTTGCGAAGAGCAATAGGGAGATCAAGGTTTTTTGAAGGATCAGTCTAAGGAGGATATGATGACAAAAAAATTAGTGCAGAGCATGTATCATCGGTCTCTTGTCTCCTTGAATAGACTTGAACTATTGGAGGTCTTACTGGAACTAGTGCGGAAGGCACAGTAGTCAACTGGTGCTCAATAAAGTAACTAGAAGATGGAAAAATAACATCATTTGATTGCCTAACAAGAGTAACTTGATAAACTAACCACTCATCTTCCTCCTCTTGACTTGTAGAAATGGGAGGGGTATATAAGAATGGCGTAGTCTCTGAAAATGCCATATCCTTTGACACTAGATATTTGCCAAGTCCAGTAGAGTAACATCGATACCTTTGTGAAAACAAGAATAACCCAAGAAAACACACTTCAATGCCTTAAGGTCCAACTTAGTAATCGATGGAAAAACATCTCGAACATAACACATACTTCCAAATATCCTTGGTTCCACCAGAGATAATGATTTTTTTGGAAAAAGGACATTGTCGGTATATTTCCAGCAAGCACAGTTAACGGCATGTGATTAATCATAAAACAATCCGTAGAGACTACATTAGTCAAAAATTATCTAGGAACCTTCATTTGGAACAAAAGTGCCCGAGTTGTCTCAAGTAGATGTTATCCTTCCTCTCAACAACTCTATTTTGAGATGGTATATCAACACACGATGATTGATGGAGAATTTGTCTCATAGCATTATCACTCCTTAGAGTACTCACCGAAGCATTAAATTGAGTTTTGACAAAAGGCACAAAAGTGAGTAAACACTTCAGAGGGACTTTTCATAAAATAAATTCAAGTCATCCGAGAGTAATCATCCACAAAAGTGAAAAAATACTTATGCCCAGTTTTAGAAACAACAGGACATGGTCCCCAAACATCAAAATGTATTAGCTCAAAAATTGAATCAACGTTTATTGGCCCTTGGACCGATCGTCCTACAATGATGTTTTGAAAATTTGTATGATTCACAGTCCAAAGAAGGAACATTTTAAAATTGAGGACAAATCTTTTTAATAAAGGTAAAGAAGGATGTCCCAATTGACAGTGCGCTTCATACGAAGACATAACACTTGAGCAGGCAACAAAATGAGGCTCACATTCATCAGGGATACAAAGATCACCAACTACATGTCCTTTACCAATAATCTTATGCATCTCAAGATCACGAAACATGCAATGATTGGGAAAGAAAGAAACATAAAAATTAAGATCTCTAGTAATTTTTACAGAAATCAAATTGAATGCCAACTTCGTTAGATTTAAAACAGATGACAGAGTAATAGAGGAGGTTTCTTTGATGGTCCTAAATCCCACAATATTACATGTTGACTCATCAGCTACTGTTAACTGAGAGGGTTCTTTGTGTGACTGAAAGATAGAAAATATATTAAAATTACCTCTCATGTGATTCACAGCACCTAAATCAATCACCCAGTTGTTCGAAGACAAGACATGTTTTTCGTGTATCAACATAGGTAGTAACTGAAGAAAATTCTTTAAGGGATTCTCTATACTGAGAGAACTCTGCAAACTCATTTGCCGAAACTAAAATCATCTTAACCTTCTAATTTGTAGCCATATTTCCTCCTTTCTAATTGCTAGAAATTATACTTTGCTACTCAAATCCCAAAAATATAAATATAGGAGAAGCCAGCAAACACTACCAAGTATGTAATTCTTTGAGGTCACAATAAACAATTTAAGAAAAAATTTGAAGAGTCCCTAATAATATCATACATTAGCAGCAACTTAGCTGAAACTCTGAAACCAAATTTCACCAAGATCATTCTTACAAAAAAACCAACAATGAGGAATTAGGAATATGCACTCATGAGTTAATCAATATGATCCAGCAACAGAAGAAAAATCAACCTGGTATGCCGATACTGAAAAGTTCTCCAAACCAGATTTGACGAAAGCTCTCCAAATGATGTTTCAAAAACCTATACAGGCTACTGTGTATGCTGGAACTGACAGTCTGACACCGAAGATCCAATCTCTGATGAGTCTGATAGAGCACGCGTTGGCGCGTGATGTACGGGCAAGATGTGTTGGTGGCGTATGACAACCCCTCACTTCACCCCAGTTGTCGAAGCAGGTTGGTCCAGCCCGAAAGAATGGTTCGTCGCCTCCTATAGTGGTGGCGGCACAAAATGACCACTTTAAAGTGATTGATTTGGAATCCAAGCCTCTTCCTCTGAGAAAACAAAACAAAAACGAGCAAGTCCCTATTGAAACAGGGCCACAACCAGATCAAAGAGCATATTCTCTGATACCATGTAATCATATTGAATGGAAGATTGTATCTTATTCCAACAGGTAAAAAAGATATAAATACAATACATTGGGTGCTAACTTAGGAAAGAAAATAAAGAAAAATAAAGGGGATTCCTACAAATCCGCACTAATTATGTCTATGAATATTACAAAGAATTATATCTATATACATTTTGTAACACTTCCAAAACCAATGTACACAACAGAGTTTGGTTCTTGAGAACTAAGCCAACTTAGGCAACTATTTCGCTTCGGTGTTTCTTGAATTGCTTGCTTCTTCTCTATCAAACATGGTTTTTTATCTTTGATTTTCTGGTAAAGCTTTGCGTAAGTAGACTCCAGTTCCTTGATAATGTCATGAATCACGCCATAGCTCCCAGGTTCTGATTCTTTGATTCTCTTCATTATCTCCTAGTATGGTCCTTCAATGTTGGTTTTAAGATTTTTTGGCAAAAGATACCCGGAACCAAAAAACTTTCTGAGTCCGAACTTACATTCTCATGAGGCGTATACACGTTCAAACAATTTTCAACACAGTGGTACATAAGATTTTGCGGATAAAATGTGAGTCTAGGTATCTCCAATTGCTCGGCCACGTCCACAGTCCACGTGAGGCATACACCTGAAACTACGCAATGAGGACAAAGCTCAACAATAAGATTTTCGATTGGTTTCTGAAGCAAGTCAATTCCCATAAATACACCCATAGTCATTTCTGAGGCAGTGACTGCACTGAAGTTTTTGGTCCCTTCAGGTAAGCCTACTTCATCAGATCGGAACTTGAGTTTGTGGATGTATATCTGGTTGCCAGAATCATAGATAGAGAACTAAAAAAGGAGGGCATTAAAATAGGTGGTAATAATGCTAACTTTGACTCCATGCTAGCAAAGAGTCTGGCTATATCAACCAAGGGGATCATATGACTTGGTGTGGAGTATGGAACGAAAACTACATGGAGTTCACCATTTTTTCGTGCCATGAGTGCACCTGAAGGGATGGAAGATTACCTAAGAGTGACAGAATTCGGATGAGAAACAACTGTAAATGTTACTAACTTTATTTCAGATTCAGAAGTATCAAAGAGATAGCCTAAATAAGTCATGTTTTTTTGTTAGATCATGAGAAAACATTAAAATACAAGGTATATTACTTCACGGAACTTATTTTGGATTATTTGTTTTAGTCAATCTATTCATTGAATGGATCTCCGTGAGCAGTAGAAAGGTAGATGTGGTCCTACAAAGTGAGGCAGGGATCCAATGTTTAAAGTGAGTAGTTGAAATGGTGCTGCTTGTAATGACCAAATTAAGAATACAAATTTAATAGAAGATCTGTAAAGGAAATGCAACCATAGAAAATGAGAAAGATGTTGTGTCATTGCGGTAGAAGGCAAGCGGCTAAGAAAAAGCTTGAACTCAGCAGGAAATGTACTCGCAGACTGCTTTTGAGCAGCAAGTATAGCATAAGTATAAAAATTATCTCTATCCAGTAAGTAGCATAGACTGCTCCCAACAGAGAAGTGGTAAGAGTTCGAAAAGAAATTGAGAGAAAGGAGGAAAAAAAGCAAGAAAGATAGGCATCAATGAATAGTTAACATCACTTAAGCAGTTATCACAATTTAAACACAAAAAGATAGACATATACAATTCAAAAATTAGTCAGAAGCGAGTAAGAATCAAAGAATGCAGTAAAGATTGACAGTGTGTTAGTATGTTTTCCTATTTTGGTTAAAAAATTTGAAAAATGTTTTAGCAAAACAAGCTCCTTGAAAATAAAATAAAAATGTAGGTAAAACAAGTGACATTGTCTCCTTCCACTCTCACAACCACTCGCCCCCACCACCAAACCCCAACCCATCTACATGACAACCATGTGTTTTTGGTCCTTTAGATGTATGTATTACTTGCACTTTTCTCTTGTTTATTATTTAACTTTCACATTAACCCTTGAGCTTTAGATGTTAGCAAAGATCAAAATGAATGGTAATATCTACCATGTGTTTATTGATTTATGTTTCTCAACCTATGCCTCTATCAAGTAGCAACACATCATAATTTCAAATCTTGGACAACTAAACATTACCGTTCAGCAATTTCCCTATAAATGAAATTAACATTTTCATAATAGACTATGGTGCATTCAAAATCAAGATATAGGGTGTGTTGGGTACGGAGGAAAACATTTTCTGGAAACCAACCTTGTTATTTTCTCAACACTGGATTTTGTTGTCAATGAAAGATGCTTGAAATATAACATGTTTCGTTTTCCCTTTTTTTTTCTGTCACGTAATACATGCGAGTTCAGCATCCTTGATACTTGTTTTAGGAGTCGATTTTCGAAGGGTCAGTCAGTTAATAGTTATCTCAGAAAGTCACTTTCTTTATTGAAGAAAATTGAAACCAAGATGATGATTTTCGGAGATAATAATTGTTAGTTGAGTAACCTTATGAGAAATTAACCCTATATTTTAAGAAAAATGAGTAGAGCTTGGACATTAAATTTCGGATTACTCTTCTGATATACCAAAAGCATGACATTTCATCTCCTGTGTTAATGTAGTTAGATGACTATATGATGAGCATCCTTTTTCCACAGCCCTCTTAACCATTGCTTCAATGTCTTTTGCTCTACTTCTGATCTTTTCACTTTCCATGGAGTTGCTGATCAACATTTTCACACTTCCCTCTATCTTCTCCTTCTTGACAATTGTATCCCTGATGTCAAAAGTGACCTGCCACACCTCTGCCCCTACCGCAACCCCACATCCAAGAACCTCCACCAGCTTCTCATTGTAGAAGTGCCCTGCGAGCAAGGGCAATGTCAGCATTGGTAATCTGGCTGTGAGAGATTCAAGAGTGGAGTTCCAGCCACAGTGATTATAAATGCTCCAGTTGCTGAATGGTTCAAGATCATCAGCTGTGGCACCCATCCTCTGACTATCAAACCTTTGTTGTCAGACAACATTTTTGCCTCAAAGCCAGTAGGCAGCCAGCTTTCTTGTCCGTCTTCATGTGTTTTATCTCCCTTTTTTACCACTCATAGAAACGACAAATTTGAGGCCTCAAGTGCCAGGGCAATTTCAGTAAGCTGAGCATCAGAAAACCTCCCCATACCTCCAAAACAAATATAAACAAGGGAGTTTGGTTCTTGAGAATCAAGCCAACTTAGGCAGCTTTGTCTCTATTGAACAACAGTTTTTCTTGAATTGCTTGCCTCTTCCCTCCTTGAAAGATGAAATAAAGGACCAATCAAACATGGATTTTTACCTTTGATTTTCTCGTAAAGTTCAGCATAACTTGACTCTAAATCATAGATATTGTCATGAATCATGACATAGCTCCGAGGTTCTGATTCTTTAATTCGTTTCATCAACTCCCAATATGCTCCTTCAGGGTTGGTTTTCTCATCATCTGGTTGTTGACATCTTTTCATTTGAAGTTTATTAGGTAATCCCGGAACCAAAAAACTCTCTGAATCCTAACTTACCTTCTCATGAGGTGTATACAGCTTCAAACGATGCTCCACACAATGGAACGTAAGATTGTTTGATAAAAGGTAAGTCTTGGTATCTTCAATTGTTCTGCTACATCCACAGTCCATGGTAAAAGCAGGTCTGAAACAATGCAATGAGGACGAAGCTCAACGATAATATGTTCCGTTGGTTTTTGAAGCAAAGCAATTCCCATAAATACACCCGAGGCCATTTCTTGGCTAGTGATAGCACTGAAGTTTTAGATCCCTTCAGGTAAGCCTACTTCAGCCGATAGGAATTTGAGTTTGTGGACGGATATTTTGTGGCCTAAATCAGCAGCATGAGCGATGGAGGATAGCGATAATACTAACTTTGACACCATAGCTAGCAAAAAGTCTAGCTGTATCAACTAAGGGGATCATATGACTTGGTGTCAAGTATGGAACAAAAACTACATGGAGTACTTCACCATTTTCTTGTCCCACGGTTGATTAGTATTCACTAATTAGAGGGCTTTAAAAATGAGGGATTAGTATATGTTTATTTATATAGTTTAAAGGATTAAGAAAACATAGTCTGTGCCACTGAAGTCACCTCCAAGTCTGTCATAGCTCATTTGGAGTATATGTTGCAACAAGAAGATTTGGCCTGCTTTAACTATTAAGATAGGATCCAAATGGAATGCTATATACTTAAAAGTGCCAGTTTTTTTATACGGTTTATATGGACTCTGCAACCTTAAAAAAAACAATGTTAAAACTCGCACTGGTCCATTTCACTAGGCTACAAAAATGTGTGCGCGTTGAATTCCCATTATATCATCTTTAGCAATTACTTACTCATGAGTCAATTTTTTAGGTTCATTTAGGCCAATGTCCTTTTCTTTTGACATAGTATCAAAGTCAGGCTTATTCCAATTTATTATTTTTCTATGTTACACACACACACCGGTGTTATATTTTCCATGATTCAGATATCAAGTCCGGGCGTGGGGGGTTGCTGGAGTCGCACATCGGTGGAACAAGGGCTATTTGGTCTCCTCATATGCTATTGGGTAATCCTTCCCTCATGAGCTAGATTTGAAATTGAGTTACGTTCAAAATCCATTTCTTTAACCGTGTGTAACAATCGGCGGCAACAGCAGCAATAGCATGGATAGGAAAAGTTATGTATTTTTGGAGGTGGCAACTAACATAGGTACGACTTGTTTCATCAGCTTTCAGCAGTAGTACTAAAGTTAAAGCTCTTTTGTTTATCATCACCTGGTATTCGATATCTATTGATTCGACTAGTCTTGATTCTCATCGCATTATACCTAAAGGAAAAGTTATTCCTATAAGAAGTTTTTCCATTCCCAATTTAAACCCGAAATATCTAATTAAGATTGAAAGAATCATATTCATCGCACTACCTCATCTAAATGAGAAAAAGAGAGTACTAGTGGAATTGATCACTATTCCCTAAGGTATTAACTCAGACTTCAACCAGGTACATCATTTTGCCCTTTTGTAGCGTGGATGTCAGAAGATAAGTCTATAACAAATAATTCAAAAAAATCTTCCTTTTAGGCTGGGGAATAACTTCCGTGAAGTAACATATCATGTATCTTAATTTTTTTCACATGATCTAACAAAAAAAACATGATATTTTAGGGTATATGAGATACTTCTGAATCTAATATAAGGTTACTAATATTTTCAGTTGTTTCTCACCCTACTTCTGTCATTCTTAGGTGAGCTTCCATTCCTTCAAGTGCAATCATGACACAAGAAAATGGTGAACTCCACGTAGTTTTCCTTCCATACTTTACACCAAGTCACATGACCCCTATAGTTGATATAGCCAGACATTTTGCTAGCCATGGTGTCAAAGTTAGCATTATCACCACTTATTATAATGCCCTCCTATTCAAGTCCTTCATCGATGATTCTGACCATCGGATCTTTGTCCACAAACTCAAGTGACTTCAGTGCAGTCATTGCCTCAGAAATGACTCTGGGTGTATGTATGGGAATTGATTTGCTTCAGAAACCAATCGAAGATCTTATTGTTAAGCTTCGTCCTCATTGCATAGTTTCAGATGTGTGCCTAACGTGGACTGTGGATGTAGCCGAGCAACTAAAGATACCTACACTTACGTTTGTTCCGCATAATCGTATGTATCACTGTGTTGAACATTGTTTGAACGTGTATACACCTCATGACAAGGTAAGTTCGGATACAGAAAGTTACTTGATTCCGGGTTTACCAGATAAGATAGAAATGAGAAGACCTCAATTGCCAGAAAATCTTAAAACCAACGCTGAAGGGCCATACTGGGAGATGATGAAAAGAATCAAAACCTCTGAGCTATGGTGTGATTCATAACAGTATCTATGACCTGGAGTCTACTTATGCGGAGCTTTACCAGAAAATCAAAGGTAAAAAGCCGTGGTTGATTGGTCCTTTGTTTCACTTTTCAAAGAGAGAAGAGGCAAGCAACTCAAGAAACACTGCAGTTCAAGAGCGACACAGCTGCCTAAGTTGGCTTGATTCTCAAGAACCAAACTCTGTCATGTACATCTGTTTTGAAAGTATGGGGAGGTTTTCTGATGCTCAGCTCACTGAAACTGCATTAGCTATTGAAGCCTCAAATTCATAGTCTCTTTGGGTTGTAAGGAAGGGAGACAAAACCCAAGAAAATGAGCAAGACATCTGGATGCCTACTGGCTTTGAGGGAAAAAATGCTTACCAACAACAGAGGTTTGATAGTTAGCGGATGGATGCCACAGCTAAAGATCTTGAACCATCCAGCAACCACAGCATTCATGACTCATTGTGGCTGGAATTCCACCCTGGAATCTCTTACAACCGGAGTGCCAATGCTAACATGGCCTTTGTTCGCGGAGCAGTTCTACAATGAGAAACTGGTAGAGGTTCTTGGATGTGGCGTTGCTGTTGGCGCAGAGGTGTGGCACAGTACTTTTGACATCACGGATACAATTTTCAAGAAGAGAAGACTGAGACGAGTGTGAAAATGCTCATGAACGCCTCCAGAGACGGTGAAAAGATCAGAAGCAGAGCAAAAGATATCAAAGCAATGGTTAAGCGGGCTATGGAAAAAGGTGGCTCATCTCATAATCATCTAATTGCATTAATACAGGAGATCAAGTGTCATGCTTGGGCATATCAGAAGAGTAATCGGAGATTTAACATCCTCTCAACTCATATTTCCTAAAATATGCATCATGGATGGTGATCTCGCGTGCATAAAATGAAAGAAGAACAGGAAAAACGAAATAACATGTTTTATTTCAAGCAAACACTTGTAAACTAAGGTCTCTAGAGTGTTTCAAACAAGGGATCCACCAAATGTAAGCAATGTTTTCCCGTCTCCCAAATATAGCTATTACTCCCTCTGTTCCAAAATATTTGACCCTCTTTTCAAAAATATTTGTTTCAATTTAGTAGTCCATTTTCACAAATCAAGAGAATTTTCTTACTTCTTTCCCACATTACCCTCAACATTAAAAAACCCAGAATAATAATGAGGGTAATTTTTTATAAGACACCCATCTAAATGTGTGTAAGTCAACAAGGGTCAAGTATTTTGCAACGGATGGAATAATAAAATGAGTTGCATTTTTATAGGGTATATAGTTGCAATAACCTCTTTTTTTTTTTTTTTTTTTTTTTTTACAGTTTTGAGACAGCAAAATATGTGATAGTACATGAAGAAAACTCACTTACCGGATGATAAGTTTATCATGTTTTGAGTCTTTTGACCATTGATGCTTCTACAAACAAATGAGTAGCAAACAGCAGCTTGCTTTTTGGTTTCACAGAATCAGCAACTGACAGATTGCTAGCACAGAAAAACAGAGCTTTCGCCTAATGAATCGCTAGTAAAAGCAGACCTAATTGACCACGCTGAAAAAGTAACAGCGAGTATGCGATGCAGCACACACCAAATTTTAGTAGGCATCATGTTTGAGGAGCTGAGCTGGCGTTCCTGAAAACTTTAATGTGATATACATGCTTTGTAACGTACAGATCAGGAGCGTGACATGCATATATGCGATTATCAAATATTGACTGAGTAGTTACTTGAATAACTTGTGTAGTATTTATTTCCTAGTTGTGTTGGGACTACTGTGTCTGAAAGATCATTCACACGCTCAGAGGTGAATCTAAGATTCCTAAAATATGAACTAACCTCTAAAAGAAAAAAGAAGAAATAAATATATTAACTAAAAATTGATCAACAAACCTTAAGATAAATAACTCAATATTTAATCAAGCATACCATGGGAGTCAGAAATGTAATATTGTAATAATATTAGAAAATATATAGTTTAAAACCTAGTTTAACTAAGAAATTACGAGTTCACGTGCCCTAAATTTGCCACTGCACACAGCCTAGCTTCAGCTTGGTCTTCAAACATTGGATCCCTGCCTCAGTTTCAGGCCACAAAGTATTTTGCGGAAAGCTCACATGGAGAGAGCCTAGGGGTGGCAAAATCAAACTCAATCCGTCCGATTCGACCCAATCTGTTTAGATTTGGATTGGTTATTATTGACCCTTTCATTTGTTAGCTCAATTCATTTCAACCCAACGCATTTCAACTAAATCCAACTCATTTCAACCAATTGAAAATTGGGTTGATATGTAACCCAAATTTCCTCATGAGAAGTCTTATTAAAATACTTTTTAAAAGCTTCTCTTTTGATCTTATATGTTATATACAGTCATCATAAAGAAAAAAATAATTTTATTCGCTACTAATAGTATATATAAAGAAAATAACACAATTAAAACTTGGTAGAAATTGGGTGGGTTGGGTCATGACCCACTAACCTGTTTTAACCCAATCAAATTTGGGTCGGATTGGATGTTGACCCGTTTGTTGTCTTGACTAATTTTGACCGTCCCAAATTTAATCCAACCAGCCCAATTGCCACCTAGCCATTCAATGTATTGATTGAATATAACAAATAATCCAAATAAAGATTCTTTGTATTTTAATGGTTTTGCGTGATCATCTAGTAAAAAAAATACTATTACTTTGGTAGGCTATCTGAATCTAGTATTAGGTTAGTAATATTTTCAGCTGTTTCTCCCCTACTTCAAGTGCAGTCATGGCACAAGAAAATGGTGAACTCCATGTAGTCTTCCTTCCATACTTCACACCAAGTCATATGATTCCCTTGGCCAACACAGCCAAACTTTTTGCTAGCCAAGGTGTCAAAGTTAGCATTATCACCACCCACTATAATGCCCTTCTTTTTGCATCCTCCATCGATGATTCCGGCCATCGGATCTTTGTTCACAAACTGAAGTTCCCGTCCATCGAAGTAGGCTTACCTGAAGGGATCGAAAACTTCAGTGCAGCCAGGACCCCAGAAATGTCTATGGGGGTGTGGATGGGAATTGATTTGCTTCAAAAACCAATCGAACATCTTATTGTTGAGCTTTGTCCTCATTGCATAGTTTCAGATGTGTGCCTTCCGTGGACTGTTGATGTAGCCGAGAGACTGAAGATTCCGAGACTTATTTTTCATCCTACTAATGTTATGCATCACGTTGTTGAACATTGTCTGAAGCTATATACACCTCATGAAAAGGTAAGTTCAGATTCAGAAAGTTTCTTGATTCCGGGTTTACCAGATGAGATTGAAATGAAAAGATCTCAATTGCCAGAAAATCTTAAAACCAGTGCTGAAGGACCATACTGGGAGATGATGAAGAGAATGAAAGAATCAGAACCTCGGAGCTATGGTGTGATTCATGACACGGTCCATGACCTGGAGTCTACTTATACGGAGCTTTACCAGAAAATCAAAGGTAAAAAACCATGGTTAATTGGTCCTTTGTTTCACTTTTCAAAGAGAGAAGAGGCAAGCAATTCAAGAAACACTGTTCAAGAGCGACACAGCTGCCTAAGTTGGCTTGATTCTCAAGAACCAAACTCTGTTGTGTACATTTGTTTTGGAAGTATAGGGAGGTTTTCTGATGCTCAGCTCACTGAAATTGCATTGGCTCTTGAAGCCTCAAATTCATGGTTTCTTTGGGTGGTAAGGAAGGGAGACAAAACCCAAGAAAATGAGCAAGACAGCTGGATGCCTACTGGCTTTGAGGAAAAAATGCTTACCAACAACAGAGGTTTGATAGTTAGAGGTTGGGTACCACAGCTGATGATCTTGAACCATCCAGCAACCGGAGCATTCATGACTCACTGTGGCTGGAACTCCACTTTGGAATCTTTCACTGCAGGAGTGCCAATGCTAACATGGCCATTGTTCGGAGAGCAGTTTTACAATGAGAAGCTGGTGGAGGTTCTTGGATGCGGGGTTGGAATTGGGGCAGAGGAGTGGCACATTTCATTTGACATCACAGATACAATTGTCAAGAAGGAGAAGATAGAGACAAGTTTGAAGATGTTGATGAACACCTCCAGTGAAAGTGAAAAGATCAGAAGTAGAGCAAAAAACGTGGAAGCAATAATTAAGAGGGCTGTAGAGAAAGGAGGTTCTTCTCATAATCATTTAACGGCATTAATAGAGGAGCTCAAGTGCCATGTTTTTGGCACCTTGGGATGAGTTATTGAAAATTTAATACACTGAGTTCTCCTTATTTTTCCTATAATATGCATCAAGGATGTTGACCTTGCTTGTACTATGTATCACAAGACAGAATAAACGAGAGAAGGAAATAGCATGTTATATGTACCCTTTTCTTTTGATAACGTACTGTATCTTATATTGATTGTCAAGCTGAAACTGTAAATTTATATATTTTCTGTTCAGAGGGAATAGCTTCCACGTATAGACAAAAAATTAAGCTTCATGAAAGGAAATGTGCAAGCTACAACTATTCCCGTCCAATCAGACATATATAGCTTAGATCTCATTAAATCTTGTTCCTACTCCTGTAACCCAATTCTCTTCCCTTCTAAATAACTCCTTGCTTTAATGTTCTATTCACTGAGCTAAATCAAAAAGACAAACTAGGGAAATTAGAAAACTCGGCAAGTAACAACCAATATAATTACACACTTCCCATAGTTGCTGTGAGAATATCCAAAACTGAGCTCAACTCATATTTCCTAAAATATGCATCACGGACGCTGATCTCGCATGCATTACCTGAAAGAAGAATAGGAAAAATGAAATTAGGTGAATCTGTAAGCAATGCTTCCCTTCTCCCAAATATAGCTATTAACAAAATAAGTTGCATTTTAATAGGAGATATAGTTGCAATAACTTAATTTTCCAGTTTTGAGACAACGGACTGCTTGCCATAGGTAATTGTGCCAGGTATAGAATTGATTTCTTAGCTTCATTTGACGTTGTTGACTACTGTTCTGGCAATGTCTGGGCATGGAAAGACTGCTGTGAGAAGTTAAGGCCACTTGATTCAAGGTATGTTAAGACTTTGACCTCAATAGGGGAAATTTTCCCAAACTTTATGTGATATACATGCTTTGTAATGTAGGGGATAATGTAAAGATAGAGGAGTGTGACATGAATATATGCGATTATCAGATATTGAGAGAGGATTTACTTGAATAATTTGAGTAGTATTTATTTCCTAGTTGTGTTGGGACAACTGTGTCTGAAAGATCAGTTTAGAATTTTGTCTGACTATTCAACAACAATGCTTTACTTCCTCTTTCTGTGGTGTTGAACGCCATCACAAATGATCCAACACCCAGAGGTGAATCTAGGATTCCTAGAACATGAGTGCACCTCTAGAAAAAAATAAATAAATATATATATATGAAGTGGAAATTGAATCCTTAAGGAAAATAACTCAACATTCAATCAAGTGCACCATGAGTGCCGAATATAACATTATATAGATTAAAAACCTAGTTTAACTGAGTTCACGTGCCCTAAATGCACCACTGCACACAGCATAGCTTCAGCTTGGTCTTCAAACATTGGATCCCTGCCTCGGTTTGCAGGGACACACAGTATTTTGCGGCTCACATCTCCCATTTAAGTGCACTGCAGAAAGCTCACATGGGGAGAGCCATTCAATGTATTCATTGAATATAACAAATAATCCAAAATAAGAATCTTTGTATTTTAATGTTTTTCACATGATCATCTAACAAAAAATAAATTAATTTAGTAGGCTATCTGTGATACGTCAGAATATAATATAAGGTTACTGATATTTTCAGTTGTTTCTTACCCTACTTCTGTCGTTCTTAGGTGAGCTTCCATCCCTTCAAGTGCACTCATGGCACAAAAATATGGTGAACTCCATGTAGTTTGTGTTCCATTCTTTAAACCAAGTCATATGATCCCGTTAGTCAATACAGCCAGACTGTCACCAACGTGTCAAAGTTAGCATTATCACCACCCATTACAATGCGCTCCTTTTTGAGTCCTCCATCAATGATTCTGGCCATCGGATCTTTGTTCACAAACTCAAGTTCCCGTCTGATGAAGTAGGCTTACCTGAAGGAATCAAAAACTTCAGTGCAATCACTGCCCAAGAAATGTCTCTGGTGGGTAGCAATTACTTTGCTTCAAAAACCAATCGAAGATCTTATTGTTGAGCTTCGTCCTCAATGCATAGTTTTAGATGTGTGCCTTCCATGGACTGTGGACGTAACCAAGCAACTGAAGATACCTAGACTTACATTTTATCCGCATAATCTTCTGTACCACTGTGTTGAACACTGTTTGAAGCTCTATACACCTCATGAGAAGGTAAGTTCGGATTCAGAAAGTTTCTTGATTCTGGGTTTACCAGATAAGATTGAAATGAAAAGAATTAAAGAACTTGAACCTCAGAGCTATGCCATGATTCATGACACGATCTATGATCTAGAGCCAAGATATGCTGAGCTATACCAGAAAATCGAAGGTAAAAAACCATGGTTGATTGGTCCTTTGTTTCACTTTTCAAAGAGAGAAGAGGCAAGCAATTCAAGAGATGCTGTAGTTCAAGACAGACATAACTGCTTAAGTTGGCTTGATTCTCAAAAACCACACTCTGTTGTGCGCATTTGTTTTGGAAGTTTGGGAAGGTTTTCTGATGCTCAGCTCACTATAATCACCCTGGCTCTTGAGGCATCAGACTTGTGATTTCTTTGGGTGGAAAAAAAGGTGACAATGAGCAAGGAAGCTGGATGCCTACTGGCTTTGAAGAAAAAATGCTTACCAACAACAAAGGTCTGATTGTCAGAGGTTGATGATCTTGAACCATCCAGCAACCGGAGAGTTCATGACACACTGGCTGGAACTCCACTTTGAAATCTTTCAAAGCTGCAGTGCCAATGCTGACATGGCCCCTGTTCGCAGAGCAGTTCTACAAAGAGAAGCTGGTGGAGATTCTTGGATGTGGGGTTGGGGTTGGGGTTGGGGCAGAGGTGTGACACATTTTGTTTGATGTCAAGGATACAATTGTCAAGAAGGAGAATATGGAGGAAAGTTTGAAGATTTTGATGAATATGTCCAGGGAAAGTGAAAAGATCAGAAATATAGCAAAAGACATCGAAGCAATGATTAAGAGGGCTGTGGAGAAAGGAGGCTATTCTCATAATCATCTAACAGCATTAATAGAGGAGCTCAAGCGCCATGTTTTTGGCACCTCGGAAGAGTGATTGAAAATTTAATGCACTGAGCTCTCGTTATTTTCCGTACAATAAGCATCAAGGATGTTGACCTTTCTTGTATAATGTATCCCAAGACATAAATGAGAGAATGAAATAGCATGTTATGTTTCAAGCAATATCTTATATATGACAATGTCTAGAGAGTTCAGCAATACTTCCCCATGTCCCAGATACAGCTATTAAAGAAAGTCAGTTTCATCTAAATAGGGGATATAGTTGCAGTTCACTCCAACCTTTCAAGATCACTAGTCATTCCACTTTTTTGAAGCAAAGTACGTGATATAAGTCGTGAAGAGAACTCAGTTACCTGAGATAGAAGTTTATCATCTTTTGACCGTTGGTCCTACAAACAAATAGCGACTAGTAGATTGCTTTTTTGGTTTCATACAATCAGCAACACCCCATTGCTAGCATAGAAAAGCAAAGCCTTTGACAAAGTAAAAGAAGGATCCAATAGACCAACCACATTGTCAAAATAAAAGATAGCATGCATGTTGCACACTCGCTATATTTCATTGTTCAATCAAAAAGAAGATAAGCACCAAATTAGCCACATGGCTACCATGTCAATAAGGACTAACAGTGTCACATAATTATATAGTTCATAACAAACTAAAGTCAGATAATAGCTGGATACTGCTTGGCCTGCTGTCTCACTCGTCTCTTGTACTCAACAGTATCCTACAAAAGCATGGTCACATATTGTAATGACAAGCTAAAAAACAGGGATTAATATGGTTTGCTCCAACAATAGCATTTCAAATGTACCACCAGTTAATTTACTCATTAACAATTTAACTAAAATTTGGAAGCAAATAACTGTCATTTGGAATCCCTCCTACAATCCAACAGTATTACTAGAAAAGTTTTTAATGTATTTAATATACTGTAAAATTTAATTGTTACCTAGGGATCTATGTACAAATCGCAATTGAAATTATCATACGATTTCAAATACACAAGATATCATTGTAACAGTTCCAATAGGAAAAATCAAAATGCCAACTTAACTTTTAAAAAAATTTAAAAAATGGTCAAGCTTGAGTAGATTACCTGCATGTATAGCTGATAACCATCTGTTTGTGCTGGATCATTAGGGTTCGGCTGGTCAAGCAAATCTTGGATACCCACCAAAATTTGTTTAACTGTAATGGCAGGCCTCCACCCCTAAACGAAGTCATAGCCAACGCAAAAACCATTAGAGTAGACTGGAAGCCGTTATACCAATCAACAAGACTATCAAAGTAACAAAACAACTCTGACAAGAACTTACACTGTCTTCATTGAGGATAGACAGGCATACCGTTCCTGATGGATACACATTAGGATGAAAAAAACCTTGAGGAAACTTGCACTTGGGTGGTTTGCTAGGATAGTCTTCGCTGAAGTGCATTGTTATTGGATAGAAGCCACCTTCCCAGTCAGTCTGTACCAGTTAAAATATCATATTACTATTGCTGACAAATATTAGAAGAAAGAACTGAGGGAAAGCAGGGTTTCAACCCCATAAAGACTTGCAGAATGACAATTATTAGAAGAAAGAACTGGGGGAAAGCAGGGTTTCAACACCAAAAAGACTTGCAGAATGTGTTTCACAATAAACCCAAAAGGACCTAACTATAACCAAATCCATAAAGTTCTCATAAGCTTACAGGACTTGAAAATCTGAGAAAAATTAGAGCATCGTTCAGAAGCTCAAAAGTGAGCAAGAGAGAGGAAGAGCTTTCCACACATGAAATGTGGAAAGATTGTACCATGATTGTTTACAGCAAGTCACTTATGAAACTAAGAGCATTTCAACAAAAACTCCTTTCATATATATATGCAACTAATACATAACAAAGCTATTAAAGTTCAACCTTCATTTGTACTTTTGGAAAATGAAATTTTTTCTCCTCACAAAGATCATAGTCTTCTTACTAATGCTCCCTATATTAAATCAAGCAAAAATGCAGAGAATTATCTACTGCCCTGTCAGTTCCAAAATGCAAGACTTGAGTGACTCTCTAAATGCAACACAAATTGATGTTTAGGTCGATAGCTGACAACGTCATCCATAAAATAACTGACTACAACCTCTGAAAAACTCAGTAAGATGAACTTCATCAATGCCTTCAATGGCCTTTCTTATAGTTTTTGTATCAAAGAGAGATTCCAATACCTGCTTCTTGACTAATTTGTAAATTTGCATCAGACTCCATAATATTTTCTATATTTCAAATAATTTTGCATACGACACTTTGTAACGCAATCCCCTGTTCCATAAGGTTCTTCCCTTTCTCATAGAAATTTGCTCCCCTTTTTCTCCAAGAGGCATCTTTCAACCATAGGAAAAGGAGAAAAGGACTTACTGGATTGTGGATTAGGAACAAAAAAGACGATTTGAAGTGGCTCCAAATGGTTACAATGATCAACCTAAAACCATTTCTTTCGGGAAATTTGCAGATCGAGATAGCAAATGTAAAGGCAATACGGACACAGCAGACAATGAGTCTATTCTAGCCACAAAGCAGAGACCTATAAATCAGTATATGCCCTTACGTTGTCAAGCTGAAACACTTTTCTTTTCAACAACATATCAAGTGTTATTTAACAAGTCGGGTCTAGGAAAGGTAGTGTGTACGCAAACCTTACCCCTACCTTGAGAGCTAGAATCATGGAACAATATGCACAAGCTACAACTATTCTCATCCAATCAGAACATAGATTATATGTCGTTAATTCTTCTTTCAACTCCTGTTACAAAATTCTCTTTTCTAACTAATTCTAGCCTAAAAATTCCAGACACTGATGGAATTTGCACCAAACAACTGATTATATACATCCTTTAGCATTCTTTTATAAATCACGGGGACTCATCATGTTGACAAGTTTTATGCTGGCTACCAGCATACCGGAACCTTCCTCCTTAATCTGGGCTTTGTACATGCAATGTGAACTAGCTCACACGGGTAGACACTATTTAATGGATTGCCATGATTACTTAATATGTATTATAATTCCAATTTATCACTTAACCATGACAAATGTATGTGGTTCTATACGAATACCGGGCATGACTAAGTTTACTCCCCCACCCCCACCGCCTACCCACTGCAGTAGTAAGGCAACACTCGGGGTGTGACCACCCCCACCACCATCTCACCAACCTCCCACCCTCACCCCTACCTAGAGGCGAATCTACAGTTTTTAAAACATGGGTGCACTATTAAAAAGGAAGGAAAAAATGCTTTTAGTGAGAAGTGATTCCTAAGATCTCTAGTTAATAGTTAACCAAGTGCATCATTTAACGTTCTTATAGTATGGGTGCCAACACATAATATTACACCAATTTTTAAAAGTATATACATAAAATATGTAGTTTTACGCAAAGACCACGGGTTCATGTGCTCCAAAATTTACATGTAAATGCTCCCTTGCCCCCATCCATCCTCGTAGTTTTATGTTAAATATATACAATAGAAAACAGGTGTCATTGTCTCCGTCCACCCCATCCTCATCCCTAACCTCACCATGCCCCTCCCAACCACACCCCACAACCCTCATTCACCAACCCACCCATCCTCGTAGTTTTATGTTAGATATACACAAACATTTTTAGAGTAATATTTTTACTTGTTTTAGCCTAATTCACAATCAAAATCTAACTCAAATGGAGGGGGAT
>JBDJHY010000116.1:22014154-22035645 GCA_039654485.1 Withania somnifera | reverse complement strand
CTAAAAATAAGGCTTAGTGACTAAGCCTTATTTTTAGCCACATGGCAACATAGTTGGTGACTAATGGCTTGTAATGTCATGTGTCACCAACCATGGTGGCTATAAATAGGAAAGGTTGACTTTTTTTTTAAGTTTAATTTTTCTTTCAATTTTAAGAGAATTTTTCTTTTAGAAAGTTTCCAAAAATAGTAACTTTCCATATATAGAAACTTTCCACTTTTAAAAATTTTGTTTTGTATCTATTTTATTTTATAACAAAAACACTATTTTTATCAAATTTTATGCTACTTTCCCATCCCATTTTTTTATGTAGTTTTTTGACTTGGTGGGGACTTTAAGAATTTTTAAAAAAAATAAATTGTGGTCTAAAATTATTCTTAGGAATTTGTATTATTGTAAATTATTTCATTAAGGATAAAATAGAAATTTAAAATAAAATTGTTATTAAATATAAAAATATGTCATTCTTTTTTAGACTAACTAGAAAAAAAAAATGAGTCATATAATTTAGAACAGAGTAACAACTCCTATCTACATTGTTTAGTATCATTATTGATTTATTATCATTTACTTCTTCTTCCTCCTCCTATTACTACAATTTTCTTGCAAATGACAATTTTATTCCTTTTCGTGACCGATACTTTTTGTGTTTGACCCATTTGTGTGGCTAAAATAAAATTAGAGTAGTGTTATAGAGTTAAAGTTTGAGTTTTGAGACGGATTTAACAGATTTTAAAGCAGGTTGATCAGTGTTTTGTTGATTCATAGCTCAGAATAAAATTTTGACAGTTTGCTTAATTTTGGAAGGAATTTTTTTATCCAGAATAACCCTCCTCTTAAAATTCAAGATTTTTGTTGTGGTTTTATTCTATTTGACAGAATGAATGTGACTTTAAACTTTATTTTGTCCCTTTAACGAAATCGGTTCAAGGAGACCTTGAATTCGTGTTTTGATGGTTCCATTGAGTCTGGAACGTCAAAAATAGTATTTTTTTCATATGTGTAATTACACTTACTGATATTTTTTAATTTTCTTGAAAAATAACCATGTGTTCTTCCTAATAGTTGCCCTGTGTTAGATCCATTGATGGTTGATTTGAGAACCATGAGCTGAAAGTTTGAGAGATTTGAAAATTTTTGGTCATTTGATAGTTTTGAAGTTGATATGGTTGACTTTAGTCAACATTTGGAGTTTCAAGTCTCGGAATGTTATTTTGTCAGTTCCATCAACTTTAAAATGTCTATTTTGATCTAGGAAGACCTTTGTTTTAGATTTAGAGCTTTCATGGCGAATTTAGATCTTCAGACGAGATAAGTTGATAGTTTAAGTTTAACGGTTGACTTGGGTCAACACCTGAGGTTAGGGTGCTTAAATCCTATTTTCATAAGTTTTTTGGTTTCAAGAGGTGGTGTATGATCCAGAAGAAGATTGTATCAAACTCATTTCCTTAGTGAGACTTTCTCAAACACAAAATGAACATAAATTAAGCAACATCAATATATTCAGTATGCGCTGACTCACTTCCACTAATAAATACTCCTACTGACCAAAGAAATCATATGATTTATGAGATCAAAGTTAAAGGAGAAATGAAGTCATAGACTCAACAATTATTGCTATTAACACTCCAACTAACTATATCACAAAGGTAAATTAGGTCATCGAATTAACCTACAGTTAACGTTATCAAAATAGATGTGAGTAAGCAAAACGTTGTAATTTGACAATATTACAATTATATGAACTGCACATTATTAATCCGCAGAAGCAAAAATGATTCAATCAACCAAGTGATAATTTGACAAATGAAATTCACCGGAAATGAAAGCTTATATATGAGAATTAAAGAAATTTATCAAAATACGTTACGCATGGATAATTTCACAACTAGAGTAGGTACAAAATTGGTATACAAAGAGTTAAAGAAGAGAGAGCAGGGAGTGGTGGTGACTTGTAGATATGTCATATTAGCCTGAAATTAGAGATATTAAACCCAGTGAATTAAAAGTTTAACTAAAAATATTACAAAACATGACAAACATGTGAGACATAATTATAATTTCAAGAAATTATACTTCATAGCTACAGTTTTTTATTTTATTTGTAAATTTTGAAATTGAAATACAAATTCAAGCAAGATATATAATTTATTTGTATATGTCGAAACTGAAATATAAATTCAGGCGAGATATATTACTTATTTGTATATGTTGAAAAGGAATTACGTTTTCATTTGCATATATTGAAAATGAATTACATTTTCATTTATATATGTCGCATGACGAATGCAAATTCATTTGTATATCTCGAGTGAGATATACAAATCGTGTAGTTATGAAACGTAACTAGGTAAAGTGTGATTATATTTGCCTGATTGATGCCCAAACTTAGCTATTTCTGAAATTTACCCAAACTAAATTGTGTTAAGATACGCTTAAATTTACTTTGGATTAAAATGAATTGAAGTTGACTCAATTATAAATTATTTTGAGCCCAAACCATAAAATTTAAGAAAAATTAGGCGGATCAAGTTAGTTTGGGCTCATTTGACAACCTGATTACATGTATGAAAAGGAACAACCACAACAGACCGATGAATCAGGTTAGGGCGGATTCAGATTTTATTTTAAAAACAAGTATTATATGTTAATTGGGCTTTCTATTAGTAGAGAGCTATTAGTAAAAACTTTGATGACAATTGAATATATTGAACCATACAGTACAACGAGGATAAAGTTAATCTATTTTTAAAAATAAAATATTTTTAACCCTTTCAGCTATTGGTGAAAACTTTGATGAAGACAGAATACATTCAACCATAGTACGATAAGGATAAAGTTAATCTATTTTTAAAAATAAAATATTTTTAATTCATTTCGACTATAAGCGAAACTTTAATGAAGACAGAGTAGATTCTCATATAGAACGATGAAGGATAAACTTAATTAATTTTCAAAAATAAATATTTTTAACCCTTTACCCTTAATGGTAAACTTTTCTTAATGAAAAAACCAGAAGACCTTAATGTATATGCCTTATTATGCTACAAAGATTGTAATGTCAAAATTATTTATTATCGAACGTTTGGTCTTTGCATTAAACGTTTTATATACTTAAGATATGCATTTATTTTATTATTTTATCATTATTTATTAATTTTTGAACAAATTGACTACATGTAGAGATTTTCATCATCAACACTATCCTAGAAGAATAGTATTTTCTCTGTTTAGTTGATCTCCTTATTTAAAACATATGTTTCAAATTAATTATCCCTTTATTAACTCATTAAATTTTCATTGTACCCAACAATAAATACCAAAGTTTAAACAAACTTGAAAATTTTAAAATATTTTTTTCAAAAAATATCAATATCTATTCATATGCCCTAGGCATATTCTTCATACATTATCTTAATATCTTTTAATAAATATAAAAAAAATTAAAAAATTAATCATCTTATTTATAATTTCTTAAACCATTTATTAAATAAAAATAGGCTAACTAAAGGAGTACACAAATTCCTGCAAGTTCCATGAATGGAGTATTCCCATAGAGCCTATAATCATCAAGTATGCCAAAATCTTCTAAGAGCACATTAAGGGTGGTTTCATAGAATTATATAAAAAGGATAAACTACGATAAAATGTTATTATAGAGGTTAATTTCAATTCACATATTTTTAAAGTTTTAATTCGTATCTCTTTAAATGAATTTGGAATATATATTGAGACGCAAATGCACAGATATAAATCGTCGGTTGGCTTGCGAAATACAATATCAATTTAAAATACAAAAATATATTTAAACGTACGGGATACATCTTGTAAAGTAGTGATAAAAATAATTACTTGATATATGTTGCTTAATACATATTAACGTGTGGGATACAAATATATCTTGTAAAATAATGATAAAAATGATATGCTTTGAAATTTTAAAGGTAATTGTGTTTTATGTAATTAGGATATGTACTTCATAAGTTTTATGTAATTTTTTCTTGTAAACTATCTTATATTAATAATGCATATATTGATAATATTTATATTAATTATACTCATTAGTATTATTTATATTAATCTTATTAAATATTTGATTTGATGTATAAAAAAGTTACAAACATTGCTAATTTCTTAAAGGAAAACACTTCCTCCACTCAAAATTATTTGTCACTAATTTTTATTTTTCATTTTATTTTAATTTATCATTTTTTACATATAAAAAAAAAAAGACCATAAATATTCTTGTTCGATTCTTGTGTTATTATGAAGACTTCTTTAAATACACTAATCAAATTCAATTAATAGAAATAATATAAAAAAAAACATTATTTTACTAATATCTTTTTAATGAGTGTGTCAATTAAAAAGTGACAACAAATTTTGAACAAAAAAAAATATCATTTATAAATATTTCCTCTACTCTTTTTATTAACAAGTGTTAAAAGAGAATTTCGAGTACCAATGTCATGTGCTGAAATCCTTTTGATGTTAGTAGTACATTCCACGACGGACAATAAAATGTATAACCAATACTTATGCATAAGCTAACAAATGTAATATCAATAGTCAAACAAACTAAGCATTATTGCACTCTATCGAACCATGATGAATGAATACCTATAACCTTGCCGAAAATGGCTGCCTTCAATCCTCTTACATTTCCTCCGGTTATGCTTTATGATTCTGATATCTGTCACTTTAATAAACTTAATGGACAACATTATTATTTGATTAACTATGAGGATCCATGGAAGCGGCTCCTCTCCGGTGCCCTCCCCCTGAGCAAATTATGTACACAACGGCCACCATACCAGTGGAGTCGGGAGAGAGCAAATTATATTTACAGTATGTAATATTTCCTAATAATATAAGCACTATAAACCAGTAAAAACCACGTGCACATTGGTTTAAGAACTACAACAGAACATAGGTGGTATTCATACATCACATTTATTAACACTCACACAATGAGTTAGATATAACATAATCGGTCTTTCATTTTGCTAGCTGCTCCTCTCAATCCACGTTACTATGTCTATTTTCCCAAATCCTACAGCTTTCCACCATCATAGCATATGCTCAGTGCTTGTCTTCAATTGCTAGAGGAACAGATTTTGCCTGGAGACACAGTAAAAGCTTACACGAATCCTCTCGAGAATTCCTCCAACAGCCCCAAACGGGGACATGTTTAGGCATCTATATTTGATTGAACTGGAAAGGAGCAAATTAAAAGGAACTCACCAACTCACGGAATTTCAGAATGTAGAACATCTCAAGATATCGTCTAGTTTCACGCCTCTCGAGTTTTGAAACAAGCTTCCAGAAACCATATACACCAGCCAGAGTCATCAGCCTCTCCGAGTAAATTTTCCATGTATACCTTAAAATTGGTTTAAAACACAAGAAATTGAGCAATGGGGGGGTCATTTTTCATTCAAATAAATATTCGTTGATCTTCTTCCTATACATGTATACAACTACAAACCTATCAAGAATCCTTTGGAGACCAGACGCAGATATCTTTTCCCAGTGAGTAGGATCTTGTTTGCAGCGTTGGAAAAATTCAGCCATGATCTCAGCAGCTTTATCGGGATGATAAGGATCTATATGGAATCCCGATACACCATCTTCAATGATCTCCATAGGACCACCATGGCAAGTTGCAAATGTTGGAAGACCACAATTCATAGCTTCAACCACAGTGAGTCCAAATGCTTCATAAAATGCAGGCTAAAAGGAAGATATATGTCAAAATCTAACCACCTTTATGTGCGGAAATGGAGACGATATGATACAAACATTATACCTGAACAAATATACCTCTCTTGTCAGCTATATAGCGATAGAGCTCACCATTACGTGCTCGGTTTGTTTGGGCTGATATCCATCTGAATTGGCCATCCAAGTTATGCTCCTTAATAAGAGAATGCATCTTCTCAATTTCTGCTATTTCTTCTCTATCATTGGATTTCTTTACATCGTTGTATCCAGCTACCACAACAAGGTTCACCAGTTCCCTGAGTGTAGTGTTTTTAGCATAGCACTCAACTAGTCCAGTAATGTTCTTAACCCGGTCAAGCCTTGCCATTGAAAAAATTATGGGTTTTGATTGATCATTCAGGTTGCCTCTGTTATCAAAGAGAGTGACATCAGGCAAGTAACAGCCAATTTACAGGTCACAATAAAGCATATCGAAACAAGAGCGAAAATAGAATACACTAAAGAATACTGAGTTGCACCAACAAATAATACAATAACTAAAGCAAAGGAAACAACAAGTAACAATAGAATTGACGTACATGGAAGTAGGATTAACATATACTAGTACAACTGATAAGAGAAACTATACTATGTTCCTATTACAATGACATTTAATCTGGACTAGTGAAAACTAACCACATAGCAATACATAAAGCACTTAACCATCAACAAAGAATGTAAACGCAATATAAATAAGAAAGCAGAAAAAGAAAAAATTAGGGACATCTCCAGCTTGTACTCTTCTTTCCCTCATACATTATCCAGGACATTTTGAGCAAATACCATTATAGAAGTTCATTTGTGGAGAATCATATCAGGCTCTCCTTTTTTAATATAGGGGTGTCAGATTCATATTTATACAAATCAATATGTAATCGATTCCAAATAATTAGGATATGTACAGCTGAATGGTTACTTACATATGCACTTCATTCTGCTGAGGATCAAATAACAAGTCCTCAATAGAGCGATGCAAAGATGTTAGTCTCTTTTCCTTGTCAGAATATGGGAAGTAAATTGTCATGTCAGCTCCAGGCGACACTATATTGAATTTGGGATCAAAAACATCAATGCCATGGACAACACGATATAGGCCTGGGAGAGTGAAAGCAGTATGACTCTCGTACTGACCAACAGTATTCTTCCTGAAACAAGCGGCGATCAATTTACAAGCTAGCCATCTATTGTCTAACATCACTATGTCACTAGAGTATGAAAAATGTACGCAACAACAGAATAGCACTCAGAAAGACAACATAGTTGTGAAATTTAGCAACCTGCATGAACTCTAAAGACAAAAAGTAACCAGGCCACGCTGTATACAATATAGGAATCAGTTGTGTACCACAAAAAAAAAATAATCTGCCCTATCGAATTTTCCATTATATAAGTAGGTAAGTGCATGTTTACTGGATTAAAGATCTACCATTTACTATATGTGAAACATCCAATTCTAGTTCCCTGTTCATGGATCATGACATGAGTTACAATGATATCCATAGGCACTTTACACAAATGACTTAACAGGGGTTTCTTTTTTGATTGGTCTTCAGAGAAAACATGTTTGCTACATCGCATCAATAAGGTGAGCATTACTTTTACACGACTGGTGGAAATTTTTACGATGCAGCTCAAACTAGAAACCGGAGAATGAATCAAGGACCAAAGTACAGGCATGAACATGAATAGAGATCAAGAATCCATAAGTGCCATCGTACAATAGTATTCCTCACTCTTCTCCTCTTTACTCTGTAGAACTCCATTGAACATGGAAGACTAGACATTTAGGTCTAATGAATCACTAACCAAATTACAAGTATGAACAGGAACACTGAATTGAGAAACCAGATCAAGAAGTCAACGGTGCCATCATACGTTAGTATTCCTCTTAACTCCATGCAGAACTCCGTTGAACATGGAAAAATAAACATCTATGTCTAGTGTGTGAATTGCAAAATCCCGTGGACCATCGAGTCTTTGAACGCAAGTTGCGCCCAAAGCCATTAAGCCGAGGGCACATCTGCATGGGCGTCACGCAAAGTGTAAAAAAAGACATCTATGTGTCACATCAATGTTCACATCCATATGGCATAATATACATCTGGTTACAAGCCAAAACAATTTTGATATACAATTTTTTACAAGTTTCAACAATCCATTGAGGAAGTTACATTTTTCTGTTCTTTTTTCGCTTGCTTATGAGGTGACTAACGTCCAGATTTACTACTTGTTTAATAACATTGGTCATTCATGTAGGAAAACATCTACTGATTTTAAAGCATCCAACAGTAACGGATCAAATAGAATTCACTTTTTCTTTTTTTGAGCTTCGGCCATGTAGACATGATCAACAGGAAGAGAGGCTTATATAAGAAACAGAGAGATGAAATTGTAAATTGCCACAAATAAAACATAGTTGCAGAATCATCCTAATCAACAGAAAATGAACCAAGTTCTAGCTCAAACTCGACAAACTATTTCTGACTACAAGCTCAATTGGAAACAAAATATCATTTCTCCAATTACAAAATAAAATGGTAGAGCTTCCATAGATATGATAAGGTTAGCAATCACAGTTCCTCAAATCATGATACTGAATGAGAAAAGGACTCAAAAGACAACCAGGGCAAGAGTATCAGATATTAAACGACCATATTAAGATGACTTACGTTCCTGCAATCTCTTGATAAGTACTGGTGATTATGAAATCTGAATGATTCATTGCTAGTAGATCTGCAGTAAACTGACATGAAAAATGATATTTCTCCTCAAATTTTTTCCAGTAGATGTCAGAATCAGGATACTTTGTTTTCTCCAACGCATGGGCAATGGTACAATGGTAAAAAAAGGTGCCAGCAAAGCGTAAAATTACTATTGCAGATACATAGCCTCAAGGCATTGTGCTAGCCAGGTAAAGAATCACGTCTTTCCTACCTGTGTGATGCCCATTTTATATGCCAACAGGGAGGCAACTAGATTTCCATCACTGTAGTTGCCAATAATCAGATCAGGTTTTCCCTGGAGCTCAGCAGCAATTTCACCTGCCACGTCCTGTTCAAGAAGACACGTGGAAATATTAGATGGCAAATGTCTCACTAATAAAAAGGTCTCAACAACGTATGAAAGAGCAAGTATGTCTTCTCCAATGTATATAAGCAGAAAAATGTGAGAATTGCATTGTCCAGTATGACAAACCAACAAATATAAATGAGGACCAAAAAGTATCCATTTATCAACATGTTGCCGAACACAACAGTCAGCAACAAGTTCGCGAAATTTGTACTTGCAAGGAACCAATTGATATCATTTTCTTAAGCACACTGGAACAAACATCAGCAACAACTCCAAGGGACAGAGAGATTACCTCAGTGAACTTCTCCAGGTAAGGCCATACATCAAATCTAGATATCCATTTATGAAGGATTCCACTCTGTGTCCTAAAAGGGACGCGTAAAATATGTGAGTATTCAGTTCCACTAATTCTCTCCAACCTCTGGTTACACGTCGTTCCTTTGGCATCAGGTATCAGACGGGTGACCTTTTGCAATCACAGAAAGCATAATTATGTTATAACTGCAATCCCACAAACCGAATATTAGTTTGCATAATATTTATGTACTCACAACAAGGATACGAGGCTTGAAGTTAAGTCCTTGTCGCTTTATTCTAAGAAGCATTTCGGCCTCCAAGGCACGCACTTGATCCAGTATATAGACAACCTGCGAATCCCAAAAGGAGAACAAAATCAAGGGAAACCATGGTTGCTTCAGTAACATTAAACAGTGTTTAGCTCTGCCAAGAATTAATAGTACTTAATTTTCCAACCTGCTCTAGCTTCTGCAAAATTATACGAACTATATTAACTGCAATAGAAAAGCAGAATGCCTGCTCAAGCCTACTGCAAGAAAGAATAGACTAATGGTCCCTTATTTACCGATAGGTCTAAAGTTAAATTGGGATATCTAGGGATGATTCAGCAGTATAACTTGCAGGCAGATGGGAAAATCAGATATAATATTTCGAATTTCCAAAGAAGAAAGTCCATAGATACTACTCCCTCCTAATTTATGTGTGACACCTCCCTTTTTAGTCCAACCAAAAAAAAAAAGGTCACCTTTCTATAATTAAAAACAATTTAACTTTAAAATTCTTTTTTTACCTTTAATGAAATGATTTATAACAAAACAAAATGCCAATGGTTTGTTCTAGACCACAACTTTCAGAGGTCTTTCCATTTTGCTTAAACATTGCGCCAAGTAAAAGGGTCAGCACATAAGCTGGTAGTAAATATAAGACCAGATCTTTTGGCTATTCTTTGGGGGGAGGGGTATATAGTAGATATATATGTTCCCAAATTTTGTCACTTACTCCAAATATGCTAATGCACAGTAAGGCATCAATTGAACATACATGAATACTTTTCACTTCTTAGATTGAAGGGAAAAACTAGGTGACTCTGTTTATGGTAAAGAGGAACTGGATGATAGAGAACTGTTTAAAGGTATATCCCAAAAGATATTGTCTCTAAGAAAACTAGTTATATAATATAAGACCCATTTCTCCTTGTTATTACCTGTCCACCAGTGTCTGGCAAACCCAATACATTTGCTTGACCAAAGTATCCATGAGGAGATAATATGACGACATTGAACACCATCGGTAATCTACCAAGAAAAGTTTCCAATGTTGAAGGATCAGGAGCCTGAAGAATGTCAGAAAGCAGATGCATAGTCTCCAAAACATGTTTTGCCGTGTCACCCCAACCTTTCTCAAAGCCCATTTCTTGCAATCTGCATGCCCATGGTTCCATAAATAAAGTTTCAACTCCAATACTTCTTCCCTTTTCTTGAGAAATTACATACATTTGTAAGAAAACAAAACAAATATGTAACGACTCACGCATATTCGAACTCATGATAGGATGTATCTGGTGGTAGCTTCGAGAGATAATCGTCTGCTTTATTAAGAGCAGACTCCAGCCTGGAGATTCGCTGTATACGTTCATTCAACATCAAGACCTGCATAGATAGACAATCCATCTTACAAATATAAATAGATACCTCTTGAACATTTTCAAGTGAGATAATATTATTCCCAAAATCAAATGTTAGATAAACTATTATCCATCAAGTGGGAAAGATAAAAAGTAATGGCGCTCTTTATCCGGCGATCCTATGGCAGATAGTTTGTTGCTGATGAAACTCGAACGAGGAGCATTTTACATATTTTATAATGATTGCACGTACTGAAAGATGTTAGTGGTAGACAAACAAAGGAAAAACTGTTTTCGGCACTTACATTCCCTTTATGGTTGTGTCCTCTAAGGAAATCAAGTAACGGGTCCAGAGAGTCTTTGCTGCGGAACATAATTGAGGACAAATGACGATTGAGGAATTGGACACCATTGCCAATGGATGATGAGCGTGATGGACGAGGAACTGATGCATTAAATGGCTCAAAATCCAGCTCAAGCACAAAGTGATCATTACTCCTAGCGTACATTTGAAATCAACAAATCTTATAAAGATATTCAACTTCTGTAAGTTTTGACGTTGACAATAGAGATAAAGAAAGAACTTACTGTCCATCCACAAGTTCTTCTTTAAAACGAAGATATTCAGGAATAGTCAATTGTTCAACACTCAGATCATATACATTAACACGAACATATTCCCAAACACCTGGCCTAGGACGAACTGCTATAGCAACAAATGGTGGGAGTACAATGGCTTCCTATTTTGACAACAAAGCAAAAGCATTAACAGAATACAAATCACTTGTCAGAAAACAAACACGAAATTCAGTCAGAGACAAACAAACACGAAATTCAGTCAGAGACATCATATTTCTGCAATCTTCGGCAGACTCTTCATACATAATAAAGCTGCTTTTTATCGGAAAAGCAAAGGATCTTTTAAGTGCATTTTAAGTCTTTGATCCACTCTTGTTAAGGCGACAAACAGACAACAAAGGCATTTTATCCTCACATTTCCTGAAAGGCACTCACGAAATTGGAAAAAAGAACAAATTTGTTTCTGTTTGATGGCCTGGTTTGGTAAGTATTATACCTGAGTAGCTTTCAAGATTTCACAAAAGGGACCTTCTTTAAGCTTCTCACAACCAGAGTCATCACATACAGCATTGTTGAGCTCATCAATTAAGTGGTGAGGTTGCAATATCCCTTTCCCCTGCGCCACGTATCTTGAAAAAAAAAACAAATATATATAAACAAACACATGGATGAATCACTAAAACCGAAAGAACAAACAAATAAAAGAAACCGAAATTCCTCCAATATATGAAGAAGAAAAAAATCATCAAATCAATCAATCAACTAAATCTAGCTGCTTTCTCAGCTTATTTTTTGCCAAGCTCACATGGTAGTAATTGAACAGAGAAATCATTCAAATTAAACCAAAATTATGCTGCTTTTCTACATGTTTGGCCCACGAAAAAGAATCAGAATCAGGTGTGAAGTATGTTAGGTCACACTATAATCAATTAAGTGAAAGTGTGTTGTCTCGGATGTAGCTAACAAACTACAAATTCAACTGAACTGAATATGTAACTTATATATATATATATATATATATATATATATATACATGTAATCAAATCACCAGAATTTTAACAAATAGTACATGTTGAACTCATAGTTGTAAAAATATAATGAGTAAAGTGGAACACAAGTCACACAGGTTGATATTTTTAGATAGTCACTCAGAATGAATAGTTATTGTCCGTCCTTTTAGAAATAATAACTATCTACAACAGATCTCTATCTCCAAATCATGCTATCCAAAATAAAGATATCAAAGAACCCCTAAATTAGCATATAAAAAAAGGAATTAAATTATCAGTTGATGTATATTATAATCAAACACAAATACAGAGCTTTACATATGTATATAGTTGGTACTATATGTTTGTTCTGTACCTAGAAAGAAGAGCCACAAGTTGATTACGATGAGCAGAGAGAGTATCCTCAACTCTCTCCCTCATGCTAGGTACTCTTGTGAACTTCGGATTCGACATTTTCCAACAACAATTCCAAGAACAACAGGACTATCACCTTGTAACAAATGTTAAGATGATCGGAAGATCGAAAGTTGTAGAAATCTAAAGATGTTATGAAAAAATGGATACACTATTATTATTACTATTTAAAATAAATAATTAGTATTGCAATGTGCAAAAATCAAAAGGCGGCAATTGACTCTGTGTTCTGTCCAGCCCATTGTTATGTTGCATTCGTGTAAGAATAGGATTTGTTTATATATATATTCCTTTAATAAGTTAGCATTTACCTTTTTAAATATTTTTGGCAAGTTATTTAAAAATTTATCATTATTTGATTATAATTTTTACTTTTTAAAAAAAAATACAAAAATATACTGATATCTGTAAATTTTAAAAAATATTCATAAATTTGATATAAAATATTCATATTGATTATCAACTATAAATTATATAAAAAATAAATTAAACAAATTCGAAAGAAAAAAAAATATATAAACCATAAAAATTAATTGATCATATTTGATTATCAACTAGAAAAATGAAATAATTCAATTAAATAATAGTTAGTTATAAAAATTCACCATATCACAATAGTAATCACAAGTTATCTCTTTAATTTGGTCACAATAATTGAATAGCTATCTAGTTGAAGTAATATTTTATATCAAGTATAAAAATTTGAGGTAAATTTTAAATTTTTAGAACATTTGGCCCAAAAAAAAATTATATTATTTTTAAAAAATTACATTGTTTTGTCAAGTTTTTGTGTGAAAAATGCCAAACTGCATGGCCAAACATTTTTTGCTAAGAGAATTCAAAAATCCCTCTCACTTCTTATGGTCAAATGGAGCAAAATTGTCGAGGTTATTAAAAGTATTTATTGGTTTTTAAATAGAAATAATATTAATTAATTTCATAAATTTGAAATTTATAAATAATTATTTTAAATATGAGTAAAATTAGCTTAATTTTGTTTATGATTTGTGAAAAATAATAAAAGTGAATTAATAAAAATGCTTTTTATTTATAAATTTTCAAGGTATGTGTAAAAGGAAAATGTGACATTTATTTCGTTTTAATTTGCCTGACTTTTTTTTTCTAATCCATTTATATAATGAATTGTCAAGTTATTACGTTATTGTTTAGCTCCTATACTTTCTGTAAGAAATGTTCCTAATATGGGAGTTGGTGAAATTCAAGGTGGGTAGTCTTGATTAAAAATATAGTCTTATGTGCTTTTCAGAGCGACTGAAATTCGATGGGTTAGTGTTTGGTGGATTAGGTTTAAATTGTATAGTAGATTGGATTAGCTTTCTAAGCATTTTCCGAATGAAAAATGAGTTTGAGGAACTCTGATTACAAGAGTTATTGTGATAGTTATTCAAAATCAAAATTGTGCTGTAAATTAAGAAAAGTCCCAATTTTTACAGTATCACTATTTTGGTGGTGCTCGTGATCGCCGCAAAGATCATCCCCGCTGCCATAGTGGTTGAGGCATCATTGCAACGGTGGTCATTAGAGCGAAGGACCGTTGAAGCGAGCCTTTGACTAATATAGTGGTATTTTCATATAGAAGTTGGTGAGTCATTACAACGGTGATTGTACAATATTTCGAGGACTTAAAATCTCTTTCTGAATTTTATTTCATAAAATTTAATTTTTTTTCATTAAGAGCAACTCCTATACGATTTTGCAAGGGTTTGAATAAAAATCTTCTTTGATGTAAGTTAATGCGTGTATGAGAAATCAACAAAAAGCGAGCCTAAAGCACTAAATTACGTGTTTTAACATTGAATTATTCTCCATTAACATGATTAATGATAATTTAAAACAAGATTATGATTGAAAATGCTTTGTTTGTATTTAGGGTTATGAAAAAAAGTTAGGATTGGTAAGGTCGAATTTTTAGGCATATTTTATTGTATGAATATTGATTTGCATTGTATATATTGCTAGACCATGAAATGCCAAAGCTTACGAAAGACAACAACGATGGTTAGCTTGTGAGTCAAGATCATCTACTTGAGGTATGTTGTAATTTTAATGGTAGTTTAGGCTTTTATTAATGATTAGTAGGTCTTAATTTGATGACTTGTAATTGGTCTATGGATATATTAATGAATGATGAATTGTTTTGATATTGTTTGAATTGAGATTATGGTAAAAATGAAATGTGATCATGAAATAATAAGACTCTTGTGAATAAATTTGAAAGATGATAAAGTGAACACCGAAGATGAAAGATAAAAATCATATTCATTATGGATTGGGTACAACACCGGATCAATATATATAACACTATTTGAATTAGGTATCACGCCTCACAAATTACTTATTATATATATGGAACAAATATTGTACCGGCACAATACATGAATCCTGGTGTGCTCCCTGCAATTATGACTAGTTGGATAGTAATAAGTCTCATAGGATGTGTATATATATGATATGAGAGTTGAAAGGATGATATATAGATATAATTATAATTAATGACAGTGGCACAAATGAAAAAATTGAAATGACTTGTGTTTTACTTGTAGAGATTTAAATGATAAATGTTGCCCACTTGATGTTGTTCTTGAGATTGATGATATGCTTTTATTGAGGCGTTGAATTTCATAATTATATATTATATGTTGTTTCTTATTACTTCTTGTTGCTTGAGTTATATTTGTTACTCACTGCATTCTATTTTATATAGTACTTTTTTTTAGTCCATCCCAAAAAGAATATTACTTTGCTATAATTAGAAAAAAAATTACTTTAAAATTTCTTTTATTTTTTATGAAATAATTTATAATCACATAAATATTTAAGGATTATTTTAGATCATAAATTTTAAAAAAATAATTAAATATTGTGTCACCTCAAATAAGACTGAGGGAGTACTAATTTGAGTCGACGTACAATGTCTATTAGTACACATAGTGATTTATACTAATTTGAGTGTATAAAATATTCTAAATACTCAAACGCAACATTATTTTTTATTGAATCAGTGAGGTTTCCAATTTGAGGGTGAGCTTTGTATCTCCCTGCAGTCGCGAATCATTCTTCAATTCCTTGTCCTTTGATTTCAGATATTGGATATTCATTTTATTTTTGTGTATTGAATATTCTTAGACTATTGTTGATAATTTTCAGTTCCTCGGGTTATAATAGATAGTTTGACTATTATTATTTGCAATTGGTTTAAATTGACTGAGTATAATTTTAGGGTTGGTTGAACCGTGAGTGTTTAAGAAGAAAAAAATCTTTCGTTTTTTGAAAAGAGAAAAAGAGAGAGAGTACAAATGTTAGAAGCAAAGTCGAGACTCCTCCTCCCATGCTATCCTATCCTATCCAAACAGAAAAATTGGTTTGCGGATGTGATATGTGGCTGTAAAAATAAACTTTCAAATTTAAATAGTTTAATAAATCTACGAGGAATAATCCTCTATTATAAAATTCACATACACCCACTTTTTTAAATTTTACAAATATGACAAAAAAAATATAAGTACTATTAATATAATATTAAAATAAGTTAAGTGGTTTAAAATGTTGATAGACCATTACCATTTGGCTTCTAGTTTTTTTTTCGTTGATTTCAACTTTGAATGAATTCAATGTGCTGTCGTGGTGGACCTCAAGTGGTGGCAAGTGTAACGTGACATGTGTCCATACGTAAATTCAAATAAATAGTTTATCTAATAATATTTATTTATTATTAATTTAACTAGATATAATACTCACTTTATTTAATATATTGGATAATATATAATATTTTGATAACAATGATAAAATAAATACAAAACAATAAATTATTTATTATTTTTTAAATTAACTAATAATTATTAAAAATTTATTTATAATATACTAGATAAATAAAAATGAAGAAAGGAGTACACCTCCGTTTCAAAACAAATGTTACTCGTTTCCGGTCCTTTTATTTATCACTTTTATAAAAAAATACATTATTCATAATACTTGACATTTTTAATAGTTAAGATTTAGTTAGTTTGTTTTTACCTTCACTTTTAATAATAAATGTAGAGAAATATTAATATAGTGTAAAAAAAATTAAATTTAAATGAATGATAAATAAAATAATTTAATCAAATTATCTTTTACAAATTTTTTTTTAGAAATCTATAACTAAAAAAATATGACAAATAAAATAATTCAGAGAATATTTTTAATTTAGGACGGACTGCTTTAAAAAAAATATCACTCACTCCCTAAAAAGCTAAAAGTACTATTTTATTCTTAAATAATTTTTTTTAAAAGTAGTTATTTAATAATGTTAAACTCAATATATTAAAATAATGGTAATTTTGAAAGAAAAATAATAATTCTTCACTATGTAAAATAATACTTATTTTAAAATAAAATAAATAAAAACATTATTTGTTTTAGGTTAATCACATATACAATACTTTAAATTGTTCAAATTCATTTAGCCCCTTAAACATAGTCTTATTCTAATTAAACACAATATTACATATAATTTTATTTTTATCAGACATAATAAATTAAAAAAATATTTTATAAAAACATGTGTGTACTTAATCGTTTGACATGACAAAAATGCCACATATTATTAAAAAAGATATGCTATATTAAAAATAAAATATCATAAATATACAATCAGATTATTATTTCATTGGCATCTATGTATTTTTAATACATGACATTTTGTTTTAATATGCTACATATTATGTTTTATATTAAACAATAATTATATATATTTTATTTATGAGTTATACTTTTAGCTTATTGTGTTTGATAAAATAAAATTATATGTAATATTTTATTTAATAATATCAAAATAAAAATTTTGAACAAATTTAAAAACGGTATAAGGACAAAACTGTCCATCGAATAAAAGTAGTGTCACATGAATGACCAACAAATTCACTGTTTTTATTTCTTTTTTTGTCTGTACTTTGTTTTTTATTTAGTTCACTGTTTCTTCATTATTATTTTTTTAATGCTTTTATTTAAGCGCTTTTTTTAAAAAGATCATTCTTTAATTTTTTTTTTTTTAACAATCAAATATCGTTTTTTCTTTGTTTTCATTATTTTTTTGTTGCTTTAATTTAAAAGAAATCACTCTTATATTTTTTAAACAAATGAAATATAACTTTGTAGTTATATTTTTTAAGCTATTGCTTCTCTTTTTTTTTTTTTTTTTTTGTGTGTGTGTGCTGCTTCTTTTATTTTTTATGTTTTATTTGGGTTTTAAAAAAATATATTACTTTCTATTGATACATATATACAATAAAATACATATATATTATATATAGATGGATATGTACACTAATACAATACAATCGTGATAAATATATTCTTATTCAACAATAATACATATTATTATAGGAATACGCATTTCATGCAACAATTATATGGTTCTGATACACATTTTATACAATTTTTATAAAGATCGGATACACAATATCTATAGATATTTTATACAAAAAATTAATAAATATATATAGATAGATAAATAGATTAAAGATTGATTGACTTCATGAAACAACACCATTTCACAAAACGAATAGCTTTTAAAAATTGGTGTATATATAGGAATAAATACTATTAAAAGAATTCAAAGAAGCTAAACGAAAACTTTTAAATTTAAGAAAAACTACTGAAAAAATACTAGAAGATGAAAGAAAACCCAGGAATAAAATCTTTAATTACATATCAGGTTTAATAAATAATAAGTTGGGAATTACAATGTTTAGAAGGTGACATATATGGAGTTTATCAAATAAGGTTGGATATTCTTTTAATACAAAATTGTTAGTTTAAAGAATCTCGACTATCTAGACTTAAAAATATCACTAGATAAAAAATATAGAAGACTAAAAGACAATTTAGTAATTAGGTGTAATTTTTAGAATGGAGAACATAACTTACATGGTGAAGATCAACAATTAAACACGACTATAGATTTAATAATAAATCTAGGAGAAAAATATTCAGATAGATAGTAATAAGATTCTAATAATACTCAAAAATCTAGAAATTCTGTAAAATAAATAGAAAAATATTTTAAACAGATTAAAAAAAATAATTAACTTCCTAAAAGGCGGCTAGGAGGGTTTAAAAAGAAAAAAAATTGAATTGAAGAATTGTTAACAAAAGTACAAAGTCTAAAAAGAATGTTAGAACATATTAGAGACATAAGTCTTTCATAAGTACACCTTTATATCAATTAGTCATAAAGAAGGGAGAGACAATAATCCAAGCCCAGAAGATTTATCAGATTATCAACCTCAACGAAGGATAAATCAAATAATAATAAAATAGAATAATATCATCATATTATTGCTTCTAGAAATAAATAAAACCCTAGAGAAATTACTTAAAGAAAAAAATACATCAAATAAAAGAGACTAATATAGAGAAATTAATATATCAACATAAGAAGACAGAAATCACTCCTCAAAAAGAAAGAGTAATTAAAAAACAAACACCATGAAAAAATATTCAAGTAGGAGAAATAGAGAACAAAGACTCGAACAAAGACCAATGACAAGTTTTACTCAAGACCAACTAGAAAATAATATGTTGACAAAATTAATGAATTATACACAACCAAATTCAAGCCAACGGTTAGAAGAAATAAAAGATATAGACTAAAATTATATATAATTATATAGACATTATAGAGAAAAACAATTGTACGTTACAAGAAAAAATAGCAAAATTATAAATTCAATGGGAACAAACTCTTTGAAAGAAGCTAGAAGAACAAACATGAATTTAATGCATTGGGACTGATAGTAAAATGTCTAAAAGGTTTAACTAGGAAGAATTTAGGAATCAAAATTTTTATTGCTATTTATGACAATAGATGGACAGATCCTGAAAGATCAATATTAGGTTTAAAAGAAGTAGATATAATTAATAATGAAGAAATTTTTTATTGTTCATATTTTATGATAAATACTTTAGAATTAGGAAAATAATTTAAAATAGGAATCTAGACCAAAGGATACTAAGATATGATCAATAAAAATAATCTGTTAGCATGTATAGAATTTATAGGAAAAATTGTTAGTAATAATAATGCAAGATTTAAAATTAATGTAGGAGACCTAGTAAAATTAATGACAAACAAAGAAATAAAATTAATGAAACCTTTTAAAATAGACCGTCGGACATATGCAGGTTTAGAATGAAATTTAGAAAAATTTAAAGTAAAAGAGAATTTTAAACCTAACGATCATTTAATGTATACAAGCAGTAAAGGAGAGACGTCTATTAGTTTTACTGATTATAGTTATGCAAACCAAAAAGAACTAAATGAAGAATTAGAAGAACAGTTAAAAGAAACAAATGAAACTTATGAATATAGAAATTTCACCGGATGATGAATATGAAGTAGATAGAGTTATAAATAAGGCAAAAAATATATACGAAAAGGATAACGAAAAAAATCTAGATGTAAAGGATGTAAAAGGAGAGGTTTAAAAATAATAGAAGTATAAGAACATTTTAAAAAATGCTAATTAAGAACAAACAATTATGGATATAAATTTTTAGATAATAGTTGATAAAGTAACTAGTATAAGGACTGAAGAAATAGAGACTACTTTTAGTATCAAAGAATTTATAAAATTCACCTCCATTAGTTCAAGTCTATTCCAAAAGACAATACCAATATATACAGTGGATACTAATACAGAAAATATACCTAGACATAGAGCATTTAGAATAAATTCTAAATCACAGGCAGAATTGTAAGACCTGTAGGGGAAAATGCCTATAGAAGAACTAATTAAACTTCAAGAATGAGGTAACAAATGAAAGATATTAAATATAGCATCACATAATTTACAATCTTGAAATATCATTATAGTTGTATGAAAAGGAATAGTTGTAGCAGACTATATTAAAGCATATCAAGAGACAGATGCAGAAACCATGTACAAATATATGGAGATTTTTTTAGAAAAATTAGTCAAAGCATTATGGAAAGCAAACAAATAAGATTTCCCCAAAATTTCAGATGTTGATAGCTATAGGACCAAATTCATATAATTTTACAAAACAAAATACGTAGTTTAGTTATAGGAGAAGATCCAAATAGTGGATTGTTAGTATTACAAAGAAATGCTTTAATCAAGTTATAACAATTAAGTATTAGTAGTTAAAATTTTATTAAACCCTTTTAAATGATTATTTTTATTATTGTACAATTAGTGAAATACTGTTGACCAACCTCTAGGAAATAAGCTTTTTAATAAATTACCAGAAGTTTTAGGAAGAGAAATAGAAAAAAAAATAGAATAAAAAAAATGAGTAATACAAAATCCAGACACAAAATGGTCAATATGACATAGAATACAATATGTATGAAAATATAACAAGAAAAATGTATAACTATTAAAGTATAAAAAAATTAAAATTGAATGAGACAAATTTCTGTAAGAATATATATACTACTTAAAGTTACGATGAAAAATACTCAGGACAACTCAAAAGACATAAAAAAGGCTTTTAAAATTAAAAAATAAGAAAAGTATTATTTAAGAATGTCATCAGTTAAAAATCATATTTAGATAGAAATAGACATGTAAGAAAATATAAGAATAATAGAAATTATAAAAATATTTTGGAATGCTTTACTTGTGGAAGCATAGAACATTTAGCAAATACTTGTCAAAAAAAAATAATAGGACTAGAAATTCTCAACGACTAAAAATTTCAGGAGA
>JBDJHY010000116.1:21927871-21946051 GCA_039654485.1 Withania somnifera | reverse complement strand
GATCTTCGAGCGGAGGTCCTTGATTGAGTGTAAGGATTTGGCTGGCAAATGATGAAGGGGAGGTTTTGATCGGACGGTGGAGAAGCTGCAGTGTCATTTGGGGAGAACTGGCGGCGGCGCAAATGGCGACGGCGGGGAGTGGAGGAAGAGTCTCCTCGAGAATGTCGCAGTGACGGTGGTGGTGACATCGTTTTGGGATGGATGAGAGCTATAGAGAGAGAGAGGTTCATGGCATTTGTTGCAAACGCCGAATGCCAATACAAAAACTAGTATATTTAGAGAAAACAAATGCGCCTCTATTGATTATCCTGTGTTAGTTTCTAGGGAGAACTAAACTTAACATACATGGGTTTCTACTCACTACTATCTATCTTATATCGCCATCGCATATAAAGAGCATTTCCACATTCAGGGATTTTCGCGAGTACATTGAGCCATCGTCCGCCTTTTAGACCAGATTGAACCAATATCCTTGTAATAAACATCAATAGATTCTATGGCACATGTCTATCATCAAAATTCACTTGATTACAAAGAATATATGAAAGAATGGATAAATGTAAACTGTTCAGACGAAAATCAATGTGTAACACTACATGTCTTTTTGTAAATGGTATGTAACTTGTACAACATTGGTAGCTCGTATCTGTATTGCATGACAACTACACTGCTGTTGTCCTCTGAACACTCTTCCATCAACATATCTCTGTCCAGATGAAACAATCCCGTGACACAGAGGGATTGAACAAATTTTGGAGAGAAGAAAAGAGAAACAACAAAACTCTTTTCTCTTTATTTGTTCTGGATGTTACACTGAATGACCTTGTATTCTACACTGTAAATGCTCACCACAAAATGCGCTAGAACTGACCTACAATAACAATTTCCGGTAAGCAACTTCAATTTACAGAAGAAAAAGGTAATTACAATAAAACAAGCACCATATCCAGGAACAGAATTTTAGAGACCAACAAATAACAAGACATTCAGGATAAAGTTTTGAAGTCAATCTGGTGGTACAAGATGCATTTTAGTTGCACATCATTCGATATAGTTGGACTAGCCGGCGACGCTAGCTTAGCTTCTTGGAGTCTATATCTACATCTCATAATAGTGCTAACTGGAATAGCATAACTTACTCTATTCGACCTCAGATTTAGATTAATTTTCTTTTTCGGATTTGGAAACTACTTGATATAAACAGATCTTTAATTAGTGAAAAATGAAACTATATTAATGCCATCTGTTGGTGGTGAAATTATTTGTTCTTGATTAGTTCTTTTTTCATACATATCAAAATAAAAAGAGAAATAGGACATGATAAACAATCCCATTAAATGACCAAGGTGCCAACCAAACTCTCCTAGACTTCTTTTAGTCCTCCCACATGCTCTCCACGAATAAGAAGTGCAACCAAGAGACATCCATAAACCATAAAGAGTTGGAACATTGTCTTCATTTATGTGTATCTGAGTCAACAACTTGGAACAGAAAGTACAGAAACATTAGAACACTTACAGTTCAAATAACTTCATCTTGGAAGAAGTGGCTGTCTTTCGTCAGGTCCTACTCGATGACTAGCCTGGAAAAGAAATTAACGTGAAATGCATCCAAGTTAAATAGGAAATACAGAAAAACTCAGTATCAATACATTTCTGATAAGAAGATCCATACCTCCTCATTTGCTCCTGCTGCCATATTTAAGAAGGATGAATCTTTAGAGCTGAAAACAACAGAAAATGGAAGTATTAACAGATGCAGCTTTTAAAACTTTAGGGGTGGACAGGGTCAAAAGGAGGGATGGCGGGAGTGAACGTGCATCTCTGTGATGTACATCTAAAAATTTTAGCAGTTGTTTACGATCCGTCTTTCAATAGATGGATTTGATGTTATGGTTGGGAAATAGCAGGTGAAACTTTCCGGCCAACTCATAGCAAGGAAGAAAAGAGACTTGCACAATTGAGAGGCCTCATGAAGTATTTATCAGCATAAAAAGAGAAGTTCTGTACATAGCATGGCCAATGCCAATCATGACCTCATAGTAATTTAAGCATGGCAGCAAAGGACCTTATGCCAATAATAAATTGTAACTCTTCTTTTAAATGTTCTTTTGTACGAAAAGTGTCATGCATTCATCATATTAAGCAACAAGGAGGTAATATTTGCAGACAAGAAACAATAGAGACAGGAACAACGCTTAAGCTATGCAAGGAGCAGTAAATTCACACATTTTCTACACTGATTGCATCTGAACTTTGACACTCAAATATAAAAATAAAGGCGAGTAATCCAATAATAAAATATAAACTTAAGTGACATGATAAAAGTCACGGCAAAGAGAATCTTTTGGAGCTGAATTACAAGCAAGAAAAGATGGCCATAGTTGGATTATCATGTTATTTATTCCACCAGACACAAACATTTTCAACAAATGGATATAGCGGAAGCAAGCTGTCACAATCCTTCTTTCTATCACATCCTCAGCATATATAAGAAACTAAAATGGAATACAAAGAGCATTATCATAAGAACCAGTAGCTGACAAGGAAAGATAACCTGGGGGAGATGTAATTTTACTTGACACTTAACAAGTAAATTAAATATACCTATGGTTCTCACTGACATCAATCAGCTCCACTGTCCCCTTTTGCTGATCAACTTTAACTTTTGAAAGAGGTGAAAAGAACTGTAGTATCAAAGTTATATGGTCAGTCTAAAGAGTAAATGTGAAATACCAGAGGGACAACTCTCTCAATTTTAGTACCTGATGCATCGAGATGAAAACAACAGAAATCCCAAGAAGAAAGTTAACGGTTAGTGTATGACCAAATAAACAAGCAGATGCTATGCCTGTAAATATTGTTGCGACAGTCGAAGAATACTTCTTCAGAATCGTATCTGGTACAAGCAAATTGTGTTATACAATAGAATACCATAAAGGAGACAATTTCTTGAAAAAGTAAGATAAGTTACACAGAAGCACCAAGTAGAAACATATAATAACCACATTAATAGAGGATATGAAGAGCAAAAAAGAAAACTGGGGTAAATTGACTAAAATCTTACCAGCATATTTGAAGAAAAAGGATGACAGAATTCCTTGCGCAGCATTGTTAACAATTAGAAGCATGGTTGCCTTCGAATGCCCTTGAAAAATATCCAAGCTACCAGGACCTGAAAAGTTTCAGAAGAAACATTTCAGAGGCTGGAGGAATACTGTCCAACAAAGGCCTTAGTCTGAAGTAAAATCATTTTTTTGATCGGTATCTGACATAGAATCATCTAGATCCATGATCCCATCTGCCGCCACCTATTTGAGAAGGTTTTCAAAACAAGGAAAGAACTTTCGCATAGGTTACAAGCATAGATATATATGTCATCATGAGGGTTTCCCTTTAACCACTCAAACGAACCTATCAGAAAAGATATATATACAACTGATTGCTTCCCAACTATAGAACATTTGTATTTTACCATTAAGAAATTTAATATTATAATTTGTGATAAGAGGTAGTGATAAGATTTTCAACCACTATGACATTATAGTAACACGATTTACACTATGAGAGGGGACTGATGTGGCTAGAAAGCAATTTTGCAGGTTTTCTCCTGGGGGTACATTCTAACCCAGGACAGGTGTACTAATGTGGTATATAACTATAACAGTTTATTTGAAGATAAAACATGAAAAAAGAGATCTAAGAACTACAATGATATTAAGACATCAAATTGACAATGTTATTCTTTTGACAAAATGAAGAAATCAGTAACGTCAAATGCAGTTTTATTTAGTCAGTTATTATTTGCCGTGTCATGAACCAAATTGTGATTTATAGGAAAATCCTTAGATACTCATTACCTTTAAATATAGCAATCCCAAGAATGGCAAGAAAGTTGAACATAGCACCATATCCATACAGAAATAAGTTCTGCAAATCAAACAATAACATGTCAGATAGTTCAGCAGAGTGTACTGATAGAAGCCACGCGATGACCTCCTATGAATGGAAAAATTAACATAATCTCTGTTGCTAGAGAGACATGATCTGACATGCATCAACTGAATTCCTATTACTGGACAACAGATGCTGTTCTAGGAAAGAACCTAGTACAAGTCGGATTAGAAGATAAGGCAAGGACAAAGCTAGCACAAACAATGAAACTGAAAGAAAACCTTTTTTTTTTTATGTGCATCCTACCAAAGAAATATTCCCATATGGAATTCTAACTAAATTACAATGATACATGTCTATAACAAGAAATGCCTGTTCTTCATATTGAATCTTAACTAAATTACTGTGTTACATCTTTCTTATTCCCTTGTACAAGGCCTTCGAATTCAGAATTTACTGCTGACAAATGTTCTTGGACATTTCTTAGTTCTGAGTCTCCAAAGAATCAAACATTGCAGTAAGCTGGCACTGATAAGTCCCTTAAGTATAGGAACATAAAAATGATACATCCATTCAAAAGTTACAATTGTCCATGAAAGAAGGCAGAGGAAAATAATGAGCCAATCTAACCGCAGTACATTCTGATAATACAGAAATAAGAAATGATAATTAGATGGTGAACTTACCTGGAGATAAATGCTAGTGTCATATTGACTTTTCAGAGCATACTCATTGAATACTGAGGCCATAGAAGGCACAGTTACCTGTGTAAAAGAAAAAAGTCCTTTACTGAGGCTGTCCAGGCATTTACTGAGACCTTGTCAAATAACAAAAAATAAATAAAATAGAATTGATAGTATGTTGTTTAAACTACTTACAAAAATCAGTGTATAGATGTATGCAATTGTGGTAACTGGAAGAGCCAAAGAAGTGGTTCCTTCAGGAAGGGATCGAAGTTGATTAATGCTAATCCCAATTAGCAATAAAGCAAGAGCCTCCCACTGAAACATAATAAGTCCTATTATATGGGTATACAACTTTCATCCTGCAAGAAGTTACACAAGATGCTTCGCTCTTTCCTGCCCCAACAATCAATGTTGTACCACAAGCTTATTTTACTGATCTGAAACAACTAAACTGAAACAACTAACCTGAATTACCGAAAATCGTCGTTTCATGATAAATTTCAACAGCACTGCAATAACCAAAACCTGCACTTTGACAACAAAGAAACAAATATTAAAGAAAAGCTCCACCATAGCATAATATCCAAGAAAGTATTCTGCAAGATATCCTTCTCACTGGTGTATAATAGTGAAACCAAGAAACTCATCAACTGATATGTAAAGTGGCAGGTTCGAAAAGAAATAACCACCCTTTTTCATAAGTTAAATTTCGTCGATAAAGTACCAACGTACAAAAAGCATACAAGCTACAGCACAGCTGCAGCTGTTACAATCAAAAAGCTTCTATAAAATCCATGTACTGATCTAATTTGAAGGAAAGCCTTGGAGCAACTGGTAAAGTTTCTGCCATGTCACCATGAGGTTACGAGTTCAAGTCTTGGAAATGGCCGCTTGTATAAATGCAAGGTAAGGCTGCGTACAATAGACCATTGTGGCAACGCCCTTCCCCAGACCCTGCACAATGTGGGAGCTTTAGTGCACCGGACTGCCCTTTTTTACACCACAAGTAATATTATGAAGACAGCTATTCCTTTTTTTTTTTTATAATCATGGTGTCGGGGCCGGCTTTCGCTCAACTTAACTAATTCCACCGGATACCTGCCACCTACCACTAACAACAGATCCTAGGTAGCTCTGTCCACTAAGACTAGGATAGATGTGTTTTTGTCGTTGCTGAGATGTGAACTTCATATTCCTTTCCGACCAAATGGTCCAAAAGATGCAAAGAGGTATCATTTTCCATATTTGCTTTTTATTTTGCCCGACTTTCTAAAACTGCCAACAAATCAATAGATCTTTCACATTCTTTGGCATCACCCATTGCGCACCACTAAAAGTTAGGAATATATATCATATCTTCTTTGCATGATTACAATGCAAAACAAGTGTTCCGGCAGATTCCTGAGAATTTTCAGGAAAAAGCATCCACTGCACAAAGGAATACCTCTTCTTTGCAACATCTATTGAAATAAACATCCATTTCTAGTTACAATCCAACCAAAACAAGCTACTTTAGGAGGAGCTCGTGATTTCCACATCTTCCATGGCCAAGTCAAATCCAACTGACCTATTTATTTCTGCAATAGACCATAGCAGCTCTTTACGGACCCATGGGGCCATCCTGTTCGGCGGAATTGATAGGTTTGAGTACCGAGATCCCTATCGATACCAAGATCAATCTCTCTATCGAGAGGAAGTCCTGGAAGCTCCTCAGTATACTCATTAACAATTGGCACCGGCTGGAGAGTTGGTGCCTCTTTCTACAAGATCCCTTACTCTAACTGGGTGATATAAACAACCATTGGAAATCAATTTTCTAGCCTTAAGATAGGAAATAAATCAACCTGGAGGCATCATGATACCACCCCTCCATTCCAAGATTGGCTCACCCGGGAAAGTTAATCGAGCAATCTTTGCTTGACAGTCGTGGCATAACATGATGCTAACCAATCCATCCTCATAATGGCATCAAAGTCTACCATAACAAGCTCGAATAAATTTGTTGTAGTATCTTGACCGCATACAGTCACTATGCAATTATTATAGTCTCATCAAACTAAACTAACTCTCCAATAATGACATATCAAGCTCGAATAAATTTGTTGTAGTGTCTCGACCAAATATGGTCACTATGCAATTATTATAGACTTGTCAAACTAAACTAACTCTCCAATAGGAGTCGATACAACAAATGACTCATGTAATAATTCGGACCACACTTCAAGCTTTTTAGCAATGAATGGAGTGACATATGATAAAGTAGCCCCGGAATCTATCAATGCATAAACATCATGTGACAAGACAGATAAGATGCCTGTGACCACATCAGGTGACGCCTCTGAAACCTATCTGACAGCTAATGCATACATACAGTTTGGACCCCCACCTGAATCGGATGCTCTACCTCTACCCCTGCCTCGGCCCGCTGGTGCCTGAGAACCTTGAGATGAAAAAGGCACAACCGATGATGATGATACTGCAGACCCTGTGGACTGTGCTCTACCCTGTCTCTCAGCATCTTTTTTCCTTATCTCTGGACAATTTCGCATCACATGACCAGGGACTCCACACCAATAACATGCATCGAGGCCTAATCGGCACTCATCCAGGTGACAATGGGACCTAGATGGTAATCCTCGACCTATGTCCCTTTGAAATTGTGGGCCTAGTGCCTTAGACTGCTGGCTTCTCTCAAGTCTCTGATTTCTGAAACTTGGAGAAGCCCGGGAAGTAGAGGGGGCTGCTGGTAATGGCGGTCTTTGTGGCCCTTTGCTGATAATCACCAGATGTTCTAGCCCTCTTATTCTGATTCCACTTGCCCTCTATCCTTATTTTCTGTTGAAGCTCTAGTCCTCTTATTTTGATCCCACTCGCCCTATATCCTTATTTTCTGTTGAAGCTCTTCAGTCTGATGTGCAAATGTCCTTATCTGAGTAATATTAACTTTTCTATCCAACGCCTCAACTCTGAAAACTGAGCGACGAGAGTGCAAATCTAGCTAGATGAGTGAATCTGACGCTGTACTCCTTTGCACTCATTTTAGTTTGCTCAGGTGCTAAAAATTCCTCAACCTTTGCATCTCGAATCTCCTGGTAAAGAAAAGATCTAGAAAGGCCTATGTAAATTCTTCCCAAACTGGTGGAGGTGCATTTGCCCCTTTAGAGTCTTTCCACATGTCATACCAAGTTGCAGCTACATCCTTCAACTAATACACTGCCAACTCAACTGCCTGTGTCTCCGACACATGCATGACTCTGAATCTCGTCAATAAAGCTCCGTGGATCCTCTAAAGATTTAGACCTTGTGAAAACTGGAGGAGCCATATGCAAGAACTTTCGAACGTGGGATCCAAATGCCTCTCCCTGAGAAGCTGTATTGGAGGTTGTTGCTACCTGTGCAGCTGGGACTGAGCAGCTACTATTCCCCCGACATCTTATATTTGTAATAAGAGAAGGGAAGTAGAAAGAAGTATAAGTATAAAGAGAATCAATTTACCTTAGTATTTCTCTGAATAACTTGACTTACACTTTGACATGCAAAAGTTATGAATAAGCAGGCATGATTGTTACTCCTTATGCCCTTGAAACAAGTGTGGATATTTGGACCTCACTGAGTCCTACTCCAAAGTACCTTAACAGAAGGTATATCTTTTGTTCTCAACTTTCTAAGTTGTCTATCAATAATAGCCACCGGAATTTTTTCATCTGACAAGTTTTCTGTGAGCTCTACATCTCTTGCTGGTACAATAGCTGATGGGTCCTCTATACACTTACGTAAAATAGATACATATTAGACATATTTTTTGTAGCTAACAACCATGTGGGGCCCTCAAAACAGTCCGCATAAACAAACAGGCAACATGCCCGCACAATAATCAAAAATCGGTGTATTGCCACATCCTCCGATTCCAAGCCAAAACAACAACAATCAGGCCCAATCATAAGGTTTCACATCAATACAACCAACAAGTATAATACAGTCGGAAAACAGTTCAATAAAATCAGAACAACTCCGACTAAAGGCTTCAAATCACCATCCCATGAGTTCATACTACAAATACTTCAATACCAAACTTTTTCCTCCATAAAACACCTTAAGATGACAAGAGAGCAAGTCAAAACTACTGCTATATTGAAAGGAGCTTCAAAGGAGTTTCTTTCTCCAAGGGCTGCCCAAAGTCCCACGTCGTGTGGAGTTGTATGCACAATATAACCATATTAAAACCATGATAAAATACAGCCAGAAACTTACCTTTTAATCCTTGGAACAACTTGCAGAGTCAAGAACTCTATAAAGAAGAAGAAAGGGGCGGGCAAGAGAGAACTAGGTGAGAGAAAATTTTGTCTTGCTTTTCTTATAACAAAAACTGGAAGAAATATCCAAAATTCATGTATATATATTGGCAAAGGTAACATGGGTCTTGGGCCTGATGCATGACCTGACCAAGTCCATTAAGTTGCTGAAACTTGGGCCAAAATTCACCAAGTAGGTGATCCACCTACCAGCCATTTTAGATCATTTTTGGCCTTATTTTCTTAAGTAGGTGACACACCTTCTCCTACTTTTTCATCTTTTATACACTTTATTTATTATAGGCTACATATACAAGTAGCTCAAGAAGGTAGGACATCAAGATAATTAACTTAACTGCATAGAAAGTCCAAGCATATAGGGAGCTATCCAAATCTGATAGTCCAACTTACTAGAATCTAGCATCAAAGGTCCCACCAGAGTAAAAATTGACCAATTTCCCAATCATTGAAGTTCTTCCTGAAATTGAATCTCTCTTCTTCCCCTATATGGCACTCCGCTATTGTATTCTGTTTATTCACGGTTAGACTATAGAATATAGAAAATCAATTAATCGGTTTATCATCACCCAATCAAACATCTTTATTGTCTTTATCAAATGAAACTTTTTCCCGACAGCATTCCCTTCCTAAAGGAACTGGCTTCTAAGGGAATTAAACTTCTTTTCAACGCTGACTGAAATGAGAAAAAGTGATCAAATACGTAGGAATTCTATCTCCTCCCACCAAAAGATATATACTGTTTTCCCCAAGGGTCATTTCTTAGCGCATCTATCTAAGGCTCCTGAAAAGAACTAACCACCTTAATAAAACTTCTTGTCTTTAGGTAACATTCATGGAGAGAGACAAGTGATCAAAAAAGAAAAAGGGCAGCCCGGTGCACTAAAGCTCCTGCTATGCGTAGGGTCCGAGGAAGGATTTGAAGCCATATAATAGGGAGAATCGGCTACAGCTGCTCTCCCGGGGCAGAAGCTACCGTTGGGCATTCTAGAAAGATGCTAAAACTACTCTTTCATTGGATTAACCAATACAGCAATAGCAGAGTAGTTGACATAACATCATTTTAGAGAAAATAATGTATAACCACCCAAAATTCCTAAAAGAACTTAAATATAGCTCTTTATGGCTGTTCCAAGCTTTTCCATGTTCTACTGAAGGGAAAACAGAAAAATTAACATGATTATAACAAAAAAAAAAAAAAAACCAAAAGCACTTTGGGGTGAGAAATGGCAGTGTATAAATTAATAGCACCGAGGAGGTGCTGTCAAGGTACAACCAGAATATCCCTTCCTATTCGTAAAGCTATTCTATGAGTTCTAGCACAACTTTAGCATCATCTATAAAACTCCACACCAAAAATGAAACGAAAGTAAACAGTTCATCGTGATCTTCAGAATAGAGTTTTCTTTATTTTCAAACCACCTAATGTCTTGATCTCTCAAACTCTTCCTTTTACCACTAACAAAAGGGAAAGATGCATAAAATTCTAGCAATGACGACATATCTAGTTTTTCTCCAATTGTCCGTCAATTAGTAGATACATTATTCATAAAATCAGAGGAAGAGGTAACCACCAACTAAACATTGCAAGCTGTTTAAAAAGAGTACTTCACAGACAATCAGCCCACACTGCTTCAAATTTCAAAAATTAAATAGTGCTTTGCACTGGCGGCCTCCATAATACAGATCAGGTGGACGCAATTTCAGTCCAGTCCTGAACCAAAAACTGTGGAATCTAGTCTGGACAGCTTTGAATAAAAAAACAACAGAAACAACAATAACTTTTCAATCCCAAAATAGCTGGGGAGATATCTGGATGGTAGTTGATCCAAATTTAGGTTCATCCAGAGTTGGCTGAATGCAGGGATGAAGTTGGATTGTGCTAAACTGGATTTAGCGACATTGTATTTTATATTAACCGTGGTGCTCAGCTCGCACCACCTCGACTAATTCCACGGAGTTCGTACTACCTCCCACCACTAATGCTGATATTATTAATACAAAAAAAAATATGACAAAAATTAATACCAGAATCATTCTGGTTACATAGATTCATGTTTGAGATCAGAGAAGCGACTTACTAATATAGAAAAACCAAACTGTAGCAGATAACGCAAAAGAAAGAAGAGGAACCAGAGTCAATCAAGCATTTGAAGAATCCAGAAGAAAATCAGCAAAAACAGATGCTATATTGTAGCAGTGGTCAAATGTAGCAGTTACCTTCAGATTACTTAGCATCTTCACTGTTGCTGGGTTGAAATATAACTGTACAAAATATTTGAGGGAAAATGTGAGAAAAAGGAGAGCTGTGGTAAAAGAAAATCCAGAGAATATAGCCTGGTATCTACGAAGCTGTAACTTAAAGATTATTTTGGACAGTGAAAAGATCTAAATAGTAGTAGAAGCCGAATCAAATATGTATAATTGACTCAGTAGATTCGAAGCCAAACATGAATCAAGTTTTATAGAAGTGACAGCGAATGGAACATATAGAAAAGAACCCATACACTAATATAGAGTTATGGAAGAAGAATTTAGTTCTCCATTTACATCTTAGCCATGAGGAAGACATCGTTTTTCTCCTACAGCACCATGACACGACATGTCTACACATACCAGACCTTCGTAGATCTGGTAGGGCATCTAACAATGGTAATTTGTTATTCAACAGCATCTCTTATTTAGAATCTTAGTCGTGCTAAGGAGAAAGCGAAGCCAGCAGGAAATACTGTGCACAGAAGCATTCTTGCAAAACCAGGACAGTGCACCAACACTATAGATAGAAGTTTGTAATTAGTTATTAAGAAATAACAATCTCTATGGAATTACCACTCTATGTACTGAAGTAACATTCAGATTTCTTATTATGATGTATGAATCCATCTGCCTAGCTTAGAAGTCAATATGTAACCTTAGAAACTAGTACTGGATAATATCCCAAGTTTTGAGACTAACAGGTAAAGTTTGAGAGCAACTTCATCATGGGATACCTGTAATTTTCTATGAATACCATGGATCAAACTTGACACTGTTCCAACTTTATAGCTATGTACAGTATAAGTAAAAATGCAGAGCCAAAATGTATGATGCTGGATGAAAAAACAAAACTATGGGAATTAGTAAACAGAGAACTGCTCAAGCACAGAAAAACTCAACAAATAATACCTGCATGATGAACTTTAGATAATTATTTATGGCATAGAGAAGTGCCGGTACAGCAAGAAGCACATTGTTTCGTGCAGCCTGAAGAAAATGAAAAATGGTCATGTAAAATTATCAATTAACAGTAAGCCTGTTAAATGACTTGGTAGCATGTTTGCATAATACAATTGAAACTAATTAATGAATGCATGTCAAGACTGAAAGATTTTAGTCAGACAGAAAATCTACCAAGTAGTCAAATAGAATCTGAAATCTATACAAAGACTGACAGCATCAATTCTCTAAGAAGCTGAAATAGACTGGTGCAAAGTAGTGTTTTTAATAGAATGGTGAAGGAGAAAAAAGGTTAACCAGTCAGATAAGAATTAGTCGATTTTAAAATGGAACTGACAGCAACAAAGGAAAGTGGAAGCTCTCATGCAGTCAACAATCTACAAGGTATAAAAAGTCTAGAAACTGTGTTAATAAGTCAAAATTTTCACAACTAGACACCAAGTAGGTGTCAAAAGTAAGTATCAATTGTTTCTCTGACTCAGCCGGAGCTATTTACTGGCATTTATCAAGTTGCCAACCACATCAACAACTGGAGCTCCATCTTTTTCTTTTGCTAAGGGGGAATAACTGGAGCTCTCTCAATTAATATGCTACACTTTCCCTTTTTTCTCCCCACTCATCGCTGACTCAGTCTTGTTGTTTGTGGACCTTAGGTCGCATTAGAAGCTTAAGAAAGAAGAAAACCAGTTATTTGCAAGCATCAATTAGTCACTTAAATGATGTTTCCACTATACATCAGACAAACTGACAATTGAAAGAAAAGGAGAAAAGCTAGGTAAAAAGGTTGAAGTTTTCTTTTCCAGCCGTGCAACAGAGAAGACGAAACTCATCTACAACAAAACTTGGCAGCTTGACACTACGTAGAACTATGAAGAGGTTCCAACTCCCAACCTCGATCCAAGAAAACTCAGGTACGACAAAACTTGCAGCTCGACACTATGTTGAAATATGAGAAGTGTTCTAACTTCCATGGTCAGTTCAAATTATATCAATGTTCAGTATGTCTTTTGCATTTGTCCCAATACAACAATTCTTGGAAAATTCTAGGAGAGTTTCCGTGTCTCTGGATCAACTTAATGTCTTCATCTTTATACTCCACATTATGGATCAACTCAGTGTCATCATATTCTCCAATTATGTTCTTTTTAATGAGGTAACTTGCATCCATTCCAAAAACATCAGCATCTAACAATGCTGATGGGAGCACTTAACAGACAGAAACCTAAAAAGAGAGGGCAGGATTTCTATTATTCTCCATTTATGTTTATTCTTGTCTCCCTTTTATGGAGATAATTAGCGCCTGGAATCTTGTGTCCTGATTTTCAAGTGGAGATGTAGGAGTTCCTGAATTTTATTCTCAGTAGACTACCCCAGTGAAGCGAAGCATTTAGTTTTTTTATCAAATATCAACTATATAAAGCATGCCCCAGGCAAGTGTTATATGTCTATCTTGCACCTTTTCTTTACTGCATGATGCCATTAGCAGCTCTTCATGGTGGAAGTTCCCTTAAAACTATTAACATCTGATCTTCATTGACACTTCGTATGTTTGGAGGCTTACCCATTTGCATCAAGCTCAAATTTTTCTTCCTGCATGTGTGGCCCCCAACCAGGGAGGCTTTAAGCAAACACCATAAGAGGTGTGTTAAAACTAAAAGTTTCCCTTTTATGCAACTAATGGTATTTTTCTTTTCCTAATACCCATGGTGTCCAGGCGAGCTTGTATGCATCTAGACTAATTCTATGGGATACCTACCACCTACCACCTACCACAACTTGGAAAGAAAATGGGAAGAATTCACCTAGCGATTTGTCTCCGATACAAATTAACTCATGATATCTTTCTTCCGTGCAGGCTCTCAGACAAAAATTGAATTAATGATTAGGAAAGTTGTTTCGGGCTTTCCTCGCCCAAAAGCAACAATTCACTTAACACCTTGTGGAAGACAGTAATCCAGGCTACGCATCTTTCTTATCCTTGGTGCCATACATATGGATATAGGTTGATCATGTAAGAAGAGGACTTAACTGAGAGGCTGGCTCCTCAGATATTACATCACATCAAAAACATACCCAGTGTAGATATTACATCACTTACAAACTTTAAACTATCATAAAGAACTTATGCAAGAATGCTGCTATTACATGGACATGATGAGAAAAAGCTAGGTTTCAACCCACCCTGGAGAAATAAGAGTAGTTACAAAACTCACATCATTGACATTTTACCTGTACAAATGTGGATATTGAAAGAAGTGGCTTTTCTCCAACCTTTTGATGCCTGGCCTGCAGAAACAATCCAGCAAGAAACATGAATTAAGCTATCGAAAAGAAAATTTTAGGAGAAAAATAAAAAACATAAAAAATAATGTACCTGGATTAGAAGCATTATTATTGCAAAGACGACTTTTGCCGCCTCAGTCAAGAAGTTGACACTTACAGGACTGAACTTGAATTTTCCGTCTACTTTCGACATAAATACTAAAACAGGCTGAAAAGGGAAATAAAATACTGGGTGAGAGATGTCTTTCTCATTTTTAATGCTTTGCTGACAGAAGCAAGTGGCAAAAGATAAGTGGTGACAGCTATAATTAACTATATTCAATAGTAAAGCAGAACTTTTTTAACAAGAACCAAATCAAATAATGATTGATACGGAAAGAGCTCAATCCACACAAAATCAAGAAGCTTAGTAGGTATACACTTTGCAGGTAGGATGTTATCATTTTATGCAGAAACTAAGAACTTTTCTTCTGGGAACCGAGAATAAGACAACTAAGCAGTTGGAACATCTGAAAAGGACTATTACCTGTAAACCAACAAGCATACAATCTCCTACAACCAATAGGATATTAAGAGCACGTTGCTTTGATGAAATCTTGCTTCTGTGTCGATCATATGCACTTGAAATAGTTTTTACAGTTGGAGAAACCAGCTTGGAATGACAGACAGCACATTCTGCCATACCGTTCTTCATGAGTCTAACTTTTTAGTATTTCAGTTTTAAAGGAAATTCACCTAAATACAAGAAACCTGGTGAGTACAACCATAAGAATGAAAGGGCAAACAAATAAACAAACAATGTAAGACAAGTAGGCAACAACAACAACAACATAACCAGTATATTTCCACAATGTAAGGTCTGGGAGGATAAGTAGGCAACAGAGCAAGAAAAAGTCTTTTTTGATAATCAGAGAAAGAAAAAATTATGATAGTGTACTTGTCAAATACAATCAAAGTATCAGTCATATATCTCATTTGCATCTTTTCAAGATTATTTCATATTACTACCATTTAATGCCACACAATAATTGTCAATTCAGACAGCTTAAACACATCAAGTGAGATACATGAAGAGGTCCCAGATCCTACATTTTCTCAACCTTGTTATGTAACTACCATCAATCCAACCCAAACCATGTCTGCTGCATAACAAAGATATATGTATTGCATGTATCATTCATTCACTAGACATACCCATGTCAAATGGGTGTAACAAGCGTGAGTGAGGGTACACTCAAGTTGACATATCAGTAATATTATGTACACATCTGTAACAAACATATATGAACCCAAAAATGAATCCATGTAACATACACATAGATAAGCAAACATGAGACACTTGATGATTGAGGTGCTACAAAATAGAAAAGCTAATTCAGAAGAGCATAAGTGTATTATAAAAAGGGTGTGCTGAATAAGCAACTAACTGAACCAATGAAGTTTTGAATTGTTACAGCAGGAAGCTGAGCAGTATAAATTCACCTCTCCCTAGCATCAAAAGCAGAGATCAACATTCACACAGATCTCAGTATAAAAATAAAATCTTTTAGAATGACAACAACGGATCAAGCATGTAACAGATCTACATCTCAATCTTATTCTAAACAGAATTCAATAAAAGAACTGACCTGTGAGAGAAGTGGAATTAATATGTAGTCGGAAGACAAGATATTCCGACCAGATCCACACAACTCCGACCGAAATTGAGCTGAGACAAGTAACAAGTAGAGAGTACAACTTGGAGATTTCGGAAATCCTCAATGAGTTTGTTTATATTTTAACAAGATACACGGAGAATATGTATGCATGCAGAGGGAGAGGGAGAGGGAGAGGAGGGACTTTGGAATTGATTGGAAAGGCCTAATTTTATTTACCATTTTTAGCAAATACAATAAAGAAAGGCAGCTAACTAGCCACATTCATTTTGGTGTTTTTAAGTTTCAATGTCACTTTGCTTCAATAGTAAAACACAATAGGTGTGAAGTTGTTGTCACAGAGAGTAGGCCTTCCATTTTTCTTTCACCATATAGGACTAGTATTTTGTAATTAATTTAAAATCATTTTCTAAATTTATAATTATAAAGTACATCTTTGAAAAATTACGTCATTTTTTAATTTAATGTGATATTAAATATGGGAATGGGGTAGAGAAAGAACAAAATAGAGTCATTTTAAAATACTCAAAGATGTCACTCATGCAATATGAGTTGCAACTCTCATAGGAAGCCGCTATCAAATAAGTGACTCACCTACACAAAAACATAGAACAAAAATCTCAAACAAAGTGACTCGCCTACACAAAAACATAGAACAAAAATCTCAAACAAAATAGTGACATATATATCTTTCAAATCTTTTTATAATTTATGAAAGCCCATTAACTCAATATAAAATTATACTTAGGGACATAGAGAAAAGATGATACATGAATTATTATTCTGATAATGTCAAATTAATCTTGTACAAGAGCAATGTTTTTACATACAATATGGAGATAATTGAATAGGGTCATGTATACAGCTATTGAAGATTTCATGATTCAAATGGATCAGAACTAACCCAAGTTGAATATTTAGTTTGGTGAAAGGTGGGTTGGGCCCAAAGGAGTAACTCACTCAATTTTAGGCAAAGTTATTAAGGCCCATTGTGGTTGAACCAACCCTTTCGTCTACTAGATTCCTTGGCTATTCCTAGAGAAACATTATTGGGCGAAATATTTTTTTGATTTATTTTTCGTGTATTTGAAATCAAATTTAGTCTGAAAAATCTTGAATTTTTTTAAGGCATTATGTATCTTTAAAAAAATTACATTTCTATCTCAATTGACATATGTGTATCTTTAAGATCACGAGATACTCAAGTCTTCATTGTCTTGGTCTCAAATACAGACAAAAATTATGATTTAACAAACTTATGACATAAAGTATAATCATATACGAAATCTATGACATTTATATAAGTTGACCAATGTACATTCCACCTCAAAAACAACTGAATTAATAAAAATAATAAAACAATTAGTTAAGTAAACTTATCAACCGGCAAATAAATGAACTAAATCATATTTAATTGATTTCCAAAAGAAATAAGGTTGCCACGCTTCTCCAGTCTGATTATATATATTATGCCAGTTTCTATTTGCTCATTTTAAATACTTTTAATTAAAAATAGTTTTTAACATTTTAATAAAATAAAAAAATATTATTTTTGAGCACCTTTTTTAAGTTAAAAAATTACTCTGTTATATAAGGGATTAGACTATCACAGCATCATAAGGTTGTACAAGAAACGCATTTAAAGTATTGATATTTTTTCTGAGACAGCCGAGATCAACTATGTTTGTATTCATTGTTACCCAAAGCTTTCACTTTCTTGAAACAAATTAAACTCCTGCGTTGAACAAGTTGCCGAACTAAGGTTGGGCAGCGGATCGGTCCGATCCGGTACTATTACGGGACGGAAAGGGACGTGTTATATAGGGTATTAGGAGGGGACGGGATCCCATTTTCATCCCGGTCCGTCCTGGTCCTATCGTGATGAGTTTCCAGTAGCCCATCACGATTGTCATCATGTCGTGATGGGTAATTATTTTCAAAATATAGTCGTTGGCCAACAACTATTATAGCCGTTTTAGTCCCCCAACCCCTCCCCCCCTACCCCGACAAACATTTGTTCCTATAAATACTACCATTTTTCACTCATTTTTCATCAAAAGTCTCTCAATTCTCTCTACTACTCTCATTATTTATCAAAATATCAATCTTCTATTCTTAAAATCTCCAATATTCATTT
>JBDJHY010000116.1:21811496-21821557 GCA_039654485.1 Withania somnifera | reverse complement strand
CAAAATCACTTTTTTTTTCTTTGCATAACTACATATATATACCATGATCCCAAGACGAGGAGGATACAATGGGAAATCAACATGTGCTATTAAGTCACTAGCTTTTCAGAATTTCCAAATAGCCTCCCAAAGTTTATTCATCTGTCAAGTTTCATTCCCGAGTTTTTTTTCAGTTCGATGAAGAAATGGGTGGAGAAGAGCAGAGGGAAAGGAAGTCTACTGCAAATCTGAATTCAGTATTCTATGCAGAAACATACCATCCAATTCAAGCTGGAAGCATTGATGGCACTGATATCCATCCCCATGATAACGCAGTTTACAGAGCTCTTCTTTGCTCTAATGCCGGCTTGTGTTAGTATAATCATTCACACCTTTTAGCCCTTCTTTTTTCACCCCTAATTTGACTTGGTTTGCTGTTTTTCAGATGACCCTTTTGGTGACCAAAAGGCTATGGGTGATCCTTATAGTACTCTCTTTGTTGCTCATTTGTCTCATTTTACCAATGAACAGACGCTTCGCCAGGTTTGCGATTTTTAGCTTTTTGAACTTGAAAAAGGTGTAAACTTTTTTGGTTTGGGTTTTTTAGGTTTAAGGGTGTGTTCAGTATGATGGAAGATATTTTCTTAGAAAATGTTTTTTAAATAAAAAGAAGGTGTCTTACTTATTGTCTTGTGTTCCGTAAGCAAAAATATTATCTTAAAAGCATTTGTGTATAATTTAAATAGATACTATGGGAGGTGAAGATAGGGGGCTGAGGATGAGTTGTGTTGGAAGTTAGGGAGGATGGTGTGCACTAGCGTCTATTTGGGTGAGAACCATGACTCTCAGGTTTAAATCCAATAGGTGATTTCTTCCTATTTGTCCTAGTCTTGATGAATATAGTTATCCGATACCTGTTGCTGTTGGGAGGTGACAAGTATTTCATGAAATTAGTTGCTCAAGCTAGTCCGGACACCGTGGTTGTCAAAAAGAAAAACAAAAAATGTTTTCCATACTTTTCATTAGGGAAGTCATTTTTCCCATTTTTAAGGAACTTATTTTGCTAGAGAAAATATATCTCAAAAAAATTGACCAATTGAATGCATACCGACACACCCTAAAGATTATATCGTTTTTTGCCTTTCTTTGTTTCTTGTGCTGTCCTTGTTGTTTGCTTATTATCTAGTTGGTGCTTTCGATTTGAATATTTTTTATGGGTTGTGTTCATTTACAGGAAATGAACAAGTATGGAAGGGTGAAGAACCTAAGAATTGTGAGACACATTGGTACTGGCTATTTCTATCAGAATTACTTGTTTATGTGGCATTTCAGATTTACTGTTGTGGGGGTTTAATGGGCATTGGAAATCATTGAAAATATGCTGGTATAGACACTAATTGTAAAAAGAATAGATATTTCTCTTTGAAGAGTTGAAGTGCATATGATATGGAAGCAACTTGGAGGTATCATATTTTGTTTACTTTTGCAGTAACGGGTGCTTCACGCGGCTATGCATTTGTTGAATTTGAAACGGATAGGGAAATGTGGCGAGCATACAAGGTAGTATGATGTTCTCTTTAATTGTTACACCTGTTTCCTCATTATGTTATTTTTTTTGGGTCCTAGGCAATCTTTTCTGCTTAGTCCACATATCTATACGAAGTCGTGTGGTGCTCATTCATTGTTTTAAGGGGATGCACAGAAAAAATAAGAAGTAGAGTAATTGTACTAGAGAATTGTAAGCATCAAAATAGAGGATCAAAGAAGACTTGCAGTACTAGCTGTTAGCTCAGATACGTGAAATAGTAATTCTTATGGAAAGCCCTTCTTTAGTGTATATGTAAAGATTTTTAAGACTAAACAGCTCTCTGCTTCCTTCTTAATTGCCGAAATTCCCGAAAAGGTGAGACCTACCAAACTTCTGGCTAGGAAATTTGTTTGTGATGTACTGTTCCTTACTATGTTTGTTGTCAATATCATAAATTTCATTCTCCAAGTTGATGCTGTATCAAGGAGTCTTCAGAAATCCATCCTATAAAAGATTAGTGCCTCTGTGGTAAAATGTAATTCCATCTCGTCTGCCATTGCTTCTCTTGTTAGAGGTCAATTATCTTGGAAATTCTAGTTGCAATGTGGTAGTCAAGAGAAACTATTGCCCCTGGTTGAATGTACCATTTCAAGATCTTATAGGTAGAACTTCAGAAAGATCTTGTTCTCTTACTGTGAGACGGCATTGATTCTTTGACAAAATTGGTAGAAGAGGATATTGATGGTTCTGTGAGTCTGCTTCAAGCTTAAAGATGGAGCAGGTCTTGTGCAAAACAGGATAGGATAGCTAAGTTATGGATCAGGTGGTCACACTTCACTGTAGTTGTTGTCGGTTGTTATATTCAATGATCTTTTTCCCGAAGTCACCTAATATGAATTGCTTTGGTTTACTTACTGGGATGGAAATGTGCTTCGCTACTGTATCTGTATGTGGTTTGCTGGAGCTAGCCTCCTTCCTGATCATGAGAAGGAGGTTGCTAGGACTGGAAATGGTTATTCAAGACTGAGATTTGTGTTATCTAACTAATTTGTGTGAATTCGATGAATTAACAGTTGTTTAAATACCAACTGTTTATAAGGAAGACGAGTCATTCTCCTTGAAATAAAGAAATAATTAAATTAATCTATTTTCAATTTCTCATTTACCAAACTCATCTTATAATCATGCTAATTTTGTTGTTCACGTACCGCAGGATGCTCACCACAAGATTATTGATGATTCTGAAATAATAGTGGACTACAACAGGCAAAGGTTAATGTCTGGCTGGATTCCAAGAAGGCTAGGTTAGTTATGTTAGTCTGATATCCTTCTTGTTGAAGTTTTAATTTGTTTTTAAAATTTAAACCTATTATCAAGGCCATTCTATTTGACAGGAGGCGGTCTTGGCGGTAAGAAAGAATCGGGGCAGCTTCGTTTTGGAGGTCGTGAAAGACCATTTCGTGCTCCACTGTAAGTTTTTTTGCTTCATTTAAGATAGAAAGGGAACTGGGGGATGGGGGTGGGGTTTACAATCTCACCAGGTCAGCTTGCAAAAAGAAAAAACTTTTGCCCGTCAAGTACAAATTGGAGGAATGAAGAAGGGTGTAGACCCTTCATCTTTATTCTGTTTTCCTCATTTTGCCCATCGCTAATAAACTCTTACATCCTGTCAAAAGACTGCTATGGCTATGAAATTGTTTGTTTCATTAATTCTTTTTCCATTTTTTGGCATTATTATCTGGTTGAGATTATGTTTACAGTTGGACATGGGAAGACAGCCATACAGGAGGTCGTCTTTCTGCACTTCGTAAATTCGTTATGAGAAACATAGTTGCCTTGTAGTATAATTGAGCACATTTGATTTGTGATTTTAGAAACATGACTCGTTCATATTTCAAATAAAATCTTGTCAATGTTACTAAATATTCCAACTCTTTTCTATCAAATCATATTGACCTGAGATTTGCTTATATGGAGCAACCAAAACCTAGCTATTAATCCCAATGTCTCTCCACTTGTTTCCTATTATTCCTTTTCTTTTTTTATTGATGTGATCTTTTTTCTGGGTGTCATCTGCGGTTGAGTACTGGTATTCTGGGTGTGAAGAATATGTTGTGCTTCATGAGTTTTGTTTAGGAAAAAAATAAATAAAAAGATGGGAACATTCTGTAGGCCTGAACAGTGCTTAAACCATAACTTAATACAGGGCATTGTTTTGAAGACATTCTCCTATCGCACTATCTTCCACGCTACTATTTTTATATATGTATTTTTCGCTAACTTCAGAATGCTTCTGGAAACAGACGACAAATTCCATGGGATGATTTAAAGAGGCTTGGTATACCGCCGCCTCCTGAGGGAAGATACCTGTCCAGATTTCAGGTAATCCAGTTCTTGCACGTATGGTTTTGGCCTTGTGGGAAGAACATAGGTGATCTTTTGGAAACTGTATCGCTCATGTTCACTTTACAGCAACTGAAACATTTAGCAAAGTTCTGTTGCTTACGATATGCTTAAACTTACATAAGTAGCTTTTTATAGTTTCCTCTCCTATAGTTTTGCTCTTACCATTATCCATGACTGTCAAGTTCTCTGACTGAAATAATTTGATACACAAGTGATTTTTAATCCTCTGGTGGAGTCTGGATAATGCTGTTATACAGAACGTAAATTGAAATTATCCGTTTGGTGATACTGATGGCTTCAATTAAACTCTTGCAGGCTCCATCACCACCCAGACGAGAAAGGAGCTTGGAGGACTCTAGAGACTCTTCTCACAAGCATGATAAAAGAAGCAAGCATTCTCATCCACACGAGAGGTCTATAAGTCGAGAGCGCTCATCTGGAAGACGGGAGAGGTCCCTGGACAAGGAAGATTTTTCTCACAGGCAAAGAACACATGGAAGGAAACGAGGGGATCGTAGGTCCCCCAGCCATGATCATTCATCGGATAGGAGTTCAATGGACAGAAGCAGACATCCTCGCAAGTACCAAAAGAGCAGCAAAGACAGGCATGACATGAGATCCCCCAGTCTTGACCATTCATCTGATGAAACTTCAACGTACAGAGAAGAACGTCGCCGAGCACATAATAATGCACGGTCTCATGGAGATGACAGGTGGTCGCCAAGCATGGATGATCCATTTGGTGACACTTAAATGTATCAGGAAGAACGTCATTAGGCGACATACTAACCACCCATGTGGTGATGATGGCCGGTGAGCCCCAAGCAGAGATGTACCTTTTGACGAAGCTTCTATTTGCACTTTCATCGCAAACGGTGGTCGCGTAGTAAAACCGTGTGTGAGCGAGACTGTATCAATATTTTGTTAGATGGTTCCCCGTTGCTGTCTTTTTTATTAGAATGAAAGAGGTCGGCCTCAAGTTCTAGCTTAGACTGAAGATTTGTAGTTTGGCTTTCTAATACAGTAATTTTATATGTCAGACTTGCCTATAACTTGATTTTCACCGTGTAATTGTATTACCATTTCCTTCCTGGACCACCTTCAATAAAGTTCCATCCTGTTCATATATGTCTTTTAAGATTCTTGCACGCCCTTTAAGAAATACTCTCTGCATTAATCGTAAGAATATTTGTCTAAATAATCCCTAATATTTCCTTGAGATGTCACTTAGTTAACACTACACTAATTGGAACAGTAGGGTTAACAAATTTAGTTTGTCCAAACGACTAATATTCGGAGTAAACGCAATGATCTAAGCATATCTTCAGCCAAGAGCAATGTACTTTTACAGAATTTATTCCATCTGCTTATTACTTACTCATTTCTGCGTCAACACTCACTTAAGAGCTTAAACAAAAGTCTTCTTTTCTAAGGAAATTCAAGATTTGGCAGCACCAAGCATGCGAAGAATAAGATGAAGAGTGGACGCTTTTCCTATACCATAATCTTTCATAGTGCCATTTTCCAGTTGCTTGCCACCAAATATTAGCCTCTGATAATTTATTTCAATCCCTGTTCTTTCAAAAATTTTGGCTTTCCCATTGGCAATGGCGTCCACATCTAGTGTTATGGTCTGGCCTTCGAGTGTTTTGACAAATATCTGCAAGGTTTATGTTGTACCTAAATAAAAGAACAACGAACCATATATCACATGTGTAGGACTTGTTTATGAATGAACTCCCGGTTCAAACAAGAGGAATACAGCTGTGTCTTGAATGATCCATAATGATCCATATTTGAAGGTCAGGCCATAGGAGCACATTGGCATCATTCACGATTTACCCTTCAAATGGGTTGTTCTTCAATTTTTGTCCAAGAAGATGGGAAGTATAAGCACATGTTATTCCAAGTCCTATAAGTAGGATTGAAAAGATCCACCCTCCATTTTCTAAAGCATATGGAGTTGATAGCTGTCCAAGAAATATATATATATATATAAAAGCAAACATTCTAACGTTGTTTAGAAGGATAAGGGGTGGCACCATTTTATAAGCGGGAATAAAATCTAAATGATGACCTGAAAAGGGAACATTTGTGTAATTGTCGTGGGCCCAATGATAAAGTAAACCACTCGTTGCCTTCATGCTTCAACTTAAAGACTTGTAGTTCAGTAGGAAGGACATTATCTGTCCACACAGCATTCCTTTATTAGCTTACTAAGCCTTCCATCCGGACAAGGACGCTGATTCGTATGATGAACCATGTCGAGCCCTAACTGGCTTCAATAATGTTTTACCTTTAATTTGTGCATAAAGTCGACAGGAAAAAGAGGAATTGCAAAGAAGATTTTAAGGCCATTAGCCAGTTCACCGTGCAGTTCCACCTAGAGAACAAGGAAATCTCATGCTTGCTAGTTACTACTTTACAGTCTTCTTCATTCCTCTGAGTTCCGAGCTAGCTGCTTCTGCTAACCTGACTTCACCCAAATCTGTATACAGCAAAGGCTTTGAAAATTTTCTTTCTTCTATCTTCACAGCCAAATCAAACGCCAGATCTGTATCAATGTAATATAAATATGTGGGGGCTAAATCGTAACAAAACCTAGCCACTCGATCGACGGCTTTTGCCATAGAAGAGAAGCAAATTTTCATCCCTATGTTGGGGTATGATTCACTTTGCATACCTCAACGCTGAAGCCACAGTCCATTAAAAAGAATAACCACGCAAGTTGTTGTTCCGAAAGTCTGTCTCTGGGACCTTTCACTTCAACTAGCTTTGCTTCACCTCTGTAGTCATCATGGAAGCGCCACAACAATAAGTCAGGCATTCCACTCGACCAGCTCCTGTAATCTTGAGCCAAATTACGACAGAGTGACGCAAGACAAGGACCCCCAATGCATGTAACAGCTGCTCGGAGCTCAGACAGGGAATGCTTGTCCCAGTTGACTCCCCTGCAGGCTGTTCCCACATGTGATTCCCATGACATGATAAGTAACTCTTCCGACATGCCATGCTCAATCTTATCTAGAAGAGCTTCTATACGACCCCTTCTGACTTCATAAAAGCTATCAGTTTCAAGATCCAAAGGTGCAGTCTGTGCAAAAGGAAAGACTTTGTTTCTCAGGAATTTCTTACGAATCAAAAAGCTGAATAGCGAACCACGAATGTCAAACAGAGAAATGAGACAATGGAATATTTAAGCCATTTAAGAGTTCAGAATTATCAATAGTTTGAAAAGTGATGTAGATCCAACTTATGATACTAAAAGTATTGTTTATTAAGAAAACAAAACTAAACAGCCGTCATCAAATAATAGAGGGGACCTGAGGCACAAAGGAAAATTAGTATCTTCCGAAACACATCAGATCCTATTTTAAATGCTATTATCGCTGTTAAGCAGAACTTAGACGGAGCCTAATATAATTGGATAAATTTCGCAGAACAAGAGAATTATAATCATCAACTTTTGCACAGCTCATTAATCTGAAGTTAAGCATTTCTTTGTTTAATCATTAAGCAAAGCAAGTGTTAGCTGCTAATGCAATAGTTTCATGTAACGTAACTAAATCATCAAAGGAGTTACCACTTATCAACACAAGCATTTAGCATGGAGGATCTGACAATAGCAACACCACCTATACCCGAGTCTACGGAAAACATCAAGCATATAATACCTGAAATTTGGTACGGAAGACATTTGGTACATCTGCAAATACAACGTCCCACATCAGAAGCCCGAAAATAGTCAACCAAATCCCACTCTCAGTGTGGACACCGTGCCAGCATCCTCCTTCTCCAGCATAATACTCTAGAGCAAGCTCTTCTACTCCACAACGTTCACCATCCTCACCATAAAAGACACTCTTCATCCCTGTTTTGCAGTTGACTGGCCTGCCCTGAACATGAACCTAAATAATCATCAAGGAGGACGATGAATCTGAAACTGTAGCATGATATTGATATCGTAAGACTTAAGAGAGTGGGAGAAGTGCAAGGTGGTCCATCAGAGAAACTTATAGGAGATAGAATGTATTACCTCAACTATCTTCCTATTGAGGGAATCAGAAAAAATGGGAGTTTTCCAACGTCTAGGGGGCTTCCCCAACCGCAAAACCCGCCGCTGTAGAGCAACTATAGAGCCCGCACGAACCCAAGGATCCAGCAACCCCTTTTCAGCTACTTCAAGACTCTCATCAAGGCACCCAACATGCTCCAAATCAATTGAGAGCCTCAGAATCCAATATCCCCTTCTTCGATCAGATTTAAATTTAACTAGCAGAAGTTTAAGCAAGTCAATTGCATCTTTATACCTGAAAAAGCATCCCCACTAAAATTTCTAAACGCACAAGAAACTTCACTTAGACACTATCACCAACAACAACAGAGACAGTGTAATCTCACAAAATGGGGACTGGGGCAGGTAGTGTGTACACAAACCTTACCCTACCGCGAGAAGGTAGAAAGGCTATTTCCGATATACGCTCAACTCAAGAAAAGATTAACAAGAAGCAGAAACAACAGTAAGATAATTAGATAACTGAAGCAAACAAACAGCCTCCCATTAGAACAGTATCACCACCATTAGAAGGGGAGGGTAGTCTTTGCGAACTTCAATATAGAAATCTCCCCTTTTGTTTTATGCTGAACAAGCGCGATATAAGTTTCCTTCTCTTCCTTTCCTCTTCATACTCATTAAGTTAAATTAACTATTATACTGTGGAGTTCTACTCCCGGTGGATCATGGAATATCTCAATTGCAACTTATGGTTTCAGGGGATGAAGCTGATTCCAGAATAATCAGTGATTAATTGATACTGCGTTTCAAAGAATGAATTCTATTGCAAGTTCACAAAAAGTAAGATCATTAGAGAATAACTTCTAACCAAGCATGTTGGGCCTCCTCACCTACGTTCATGCTCCAGGAAAGAAACACCCAAAAGGATCACCTTAGAATATACCCAACTGGCTGAAAAGCAAGATAAAAATGCAGCCATCGACCCAGAACGTGATGATCTATCTTCCTCCACAGAGCTAGATACATGCCCGGCAGAAATCTCAATGCATCTTGATACCAACTCATTGTTGTTCTCGTCAAGAGACTCATCCATAACTTGTGCAACCTCAATGGCCTAAGGGCATTAATTCAAACTAAATAAAGGAAGAACCGAAAAAGTGCCTTTTCTATTGATAGCTAACAAGGGAGAAAAGTATCTTCTCACGAGCTAAAGCGTACCTCCTCGTAAGACAATAGGTCACTTCTGTCCGGAAAAATTTGATCTGTGAATATGCAGTTGTAAGCAGGATATTTTACAATGCCCAAGTCAACAAGTAAAAATGCAGACAGGTCCTGCTCTCCATTCAGAAAAAATAGCCTCTGAAGGGGAAAAAAATTAAGGTCACATATCAAACGAGCAATGTTATATAGACTACAGAGGCTAGACGACAGAATAGAAACTTCTCAAAAATCACCTCGGCACGCCAAAAGACAGATTCAGCTAACTCAGATATCCGGATACAACTTCCAATCTTCCCTTGAATCATATTCGGAAGGTTGGGGCTGCATTGACGACATTTTGAAGCAATTACATGAAAAATTATTAAGGTGTGGTACAGAGTTACTTCCAAGGAATAACTTTTTTTTAAAAACAACCCACCATAAACCACCTTCATATGCACAAATAACCCGAGCAATGTAATCTTGCTTTCTTGTACCATAATCAGATTTCTTGACGAGCTTCTTATGTGACTGAGCTAAATCTCAAAATAAAGCACACTTGTAAGAAATATAAATGTAACTCAAACAAGAGAAGCCATTATCATTGAACATGGAAATCCCACAAACAAAAGGAAGAATGCAATGAACAATTAAGTAATATCTACAATATTTTATAGAGACATATAAAATCGGTAAACTCTATTCTTCCAAGAGCTCCTGATCTGACAACTAATTTTCGATAAAATTTTGGAAGAAAAAACATTTGAGGCAGTTAATCAATGAGAACACCTCAAACAAGCAACTTCTAAAGACTTCAACTGTCAAATTGCCCGCAGAGCAGCTATTATGATAGCAGGTGGAGAAGCAAAATATGTTTTTTTTTCTGCCCAAACAGAATCTACTTGTCTATTTCTTTTAATCTTACATTTCCAC
>JBDJHY010000116.1:21759462-21774731 GCA_039654485.1 Withania somnifera | reverse complement strand
CCTCTAGTCAATTTTCATTTTGAAAATTCTCTTTCTTTAAGAGTTCGTCCACATGAGTATCTGTTCCCCTTCGTAAGTATTTTTATTTCCTTTGCAAATCATCTATTTTCTTATTAAAAGTTTTAAATTCTCTTTTTTCTTGGTAAATAGTAACATTATTGCTTTGGAGTCTTATGTTTTTAGAATGGACTTGTCGAGTTATGATAATAATTGTTGGAAGCATAGATCGTCAATTGCTCAGCATTGCATAAAGAAGTCGATGTGTATTTTTTACTTAGCTGCAAATACGGCAACATCTCTTTTGTCATCTGAACATATTTCAGTTATTTGTTGTCTCAGCAATGTAGGCAGATTCCATAATTCTATCTGTTTTCCTATCTACAACAAATATGCTGCAGTTGATTCTGTTTTCACAGCTAATAGCTGTAAATGAAAGCAAACCGTTCCTGTGAAGCATAGGTTGATATCAACTTGTCTAAGCATAGCCATATGCTGACATATGATAACTACAACAGCAACTAAACCTCCAGTGCAAGCTAGTTGGGGTCAGCAAGCCATCTGTTATGACATCTTCTAAGAAAATTCTCCATCTTCCAATCATCTTTGCTACAAGATCTTCACCCATTAAGAAGGAAAATTCAACTATCAACATCAAAGAAGATCAGCAGATTATAGATATAGGCTTGTCTCTTAAATCTTAACTAATCATTGATCCTGTTTCTGAGAAAAGTTTCATCTTATTGTCATCACTATTGAAGCAATTAGTTATGGTAATGATATACAATGTGCTGTGGTGTAGTGAAAATGAAATCTAAGCAGCTTATTTCCATCAAACAACTGGAGAATGGGTGAATTCCAAAACTCCTTAACCAAATTATATCCTCATCTTTCAGAGCCGAAGATTGTTGCATATGTGCCCATGCTTTCGGAGGTGTAAACATGTATCTCCTCCTTTTTGGATTAAGAACATATAATCTCCTGTTTTTACTCATCATCTTCTTCAATTTGATTCATAGACACCTTCATGTTTTCTGCAATCTCCGCTTCACAATTGGCAAAGTTTTATCCAGGTGGGGCTTCTCGGTACTTAGAGATGCTGCAAAACCTTTGCAGTATTCCTTCTTTGGTGTCAGTTATTGAGCTCTCAGTACTCCTAAGAATCTCGTTGGGATATCTGGTCTATTGCAATAATTAACAAAAAAATGTTTTCTCTTTACTTGTGATAGATTGTAAAATTTTGGATTTGTGGCATTACATGCTCCATATTTTATGTTGGATAAACACTCACTTAGCAGGAACATGCATGTTTCTGGTGAGTTGGTTTAGTTTAGATAATGTATTTCTAGTATTATGAGATGAATACTTTCTGTATTGAAATTGATTGCCGCTCAGTTTTTCTATAAATTTTGCACGTACAGTTTAGAACTCTTCACTAACCACATCATCTGAAAATGGAGACTATCACCTTCAGAGCCAAAGCTGATATCGCTGTTTCAGGGATCTATTTTTGCTACTATCCCGTATATCCCTTTACATAAAAATTTTGGATGGTGAAAGTGGTAATAAAATCAAAGTTGATCATCCCTTTTTTCTATATAACTGTTCTTCCCACCTGCCATTTCATTTTATTGTTGGTCACACTTGTTTCTTTGATATATTTTGTTTAGACACCACAGGGACTTGATTCCTATTTGTTCTTTTTAGGAAGATTTATTTTGCATTGGATGGCAAAATAGTGGTAGTCTGTCTCGTGACAAATGGAACCTCACGGTTTTTGGAGGTGTGTTTTGCCTACTTATTGCTTATTTTGTTTTGATTGCACATTATCCGGCTGTCTTTGAACTGGAGAAGTGGTTTGATTTTCCATTCAGTTTGGCAACAGCATATGATAAATCAGTATTTCTATGAGTATCCTTGCTGACCATTTAATTAATTCCATTGTGCTGTATTTCTCGTCCATTTATGTATTTTTTTATTCTTCTATTAGGTTCTACTGGTGATATTAGATGGTTAATGTCTTACTTAGTTAGGCCCTGTGTTATTTTCACCTAGTTGATGTCCTTTTGCAACTCAATACGTTCCAAATTCTTGGGGAGTTGATACTCCATTATCAACATCATCATTTTCTTTAGCGAATGAATTACTTTAACTCAGCAATATTATTTGTTTTCTTCATGGCTTTCCAAAATGATTGTTGGAGGGAATGCCAACATATGAGACCGAAGTTGCTATCTGATCTGAAAACTCTATTAACGTTGTTGGTAGCAGTTCTTTCCATTCTTGTATAGTGTGCTTAGACTCAGGTTCTCTTCGAAGTGACTTCTTTCAGTCATGCTCTTAGGTGTCCTTGGATCTTTCTGAACTTAAAGATGGTAATTGTTATTTGCAGTAAATGATGTCTTCTTTTCTTCTGATGCCTTGAAGTAAACTTGTGTTTGCAGATTTGGTTCTCTCGAATAAGCTAGTCTTGTATGATCTTGAAAAGCAGGCCATTGGTTGGACGGAGTATAACTGTAAGTTGTACTACTTTGACACCTAAACTATGCGTTGATATATTGCAATTAGATGTTGTGCTTCTCTGTAATTTCTGCTAATCCTGAAGAATTTCTCTGATCAGAGTAGTTTGTCCATTGAGTAATCTGTAGGTCAAAAGATTAACAATTTTAGTCATACTCTCAGAAAGAAAAGATTTAAAAATATTAAAATTATGGTTTTTAGCTCATACTTTTTTCGGGAAATTTTGCTACTCCACTGTTCATTTTAAAACAAAGTAACAGAAAAGAAAAAGAATCATGCCTTTTGAGTTCTGACGATGGGATATTGGTAACAATGTACTTCCCCTAGTTCTCTAGGTTGTCCCTCATAAGTGTTAGGATTTTCTCTATATTTTCATTCTTCGTGGTTCTGATATTGTTAGCAAAATCTAGATGAGAGCTGCTCTTGCAATTGACCTGAATACAGATTAAATCTCCTACTCAGTTTCAAGTGACGAGTGCCTGTCACTACTGATATCATCTCTAGTAATAACAGTAATTCCTTTACATAGATAAACTGAATGATGCTGCGAGTCTGCTTGAAAATTTGAGTTTAAAGAGATCTATCATAATACTTGTTGCCTCCCAACATTCAGACTCCATACCAACTCATCAAAAATTAATTTATGGTTTACAGGCTCATCGAGCATTGGATTGAAGGATGAAATTACTGGTTCAGTACATTTAGTAGGCGCCCATTCTCTGTCAGGTGCTTCGAGTTTGACTGCTCGAATGGCTCTAACCTTCTTCTTGTTGGTAGCTCTGCTGCAAGACTCTCTATTTAACCAGCAAAGCTGACATGATTATTAGCTTCCGGTACTTGAGACTCAGGTCAGGGAGCTTTAATACTGAAAGGGATTCTTCAAGTATTGACACAGCACAGCAATTCACTCGATGTTAAGTAGGAGTGTGCATAGTTTACGTACAGGATTGGCTAATGATAGGAAAACTAAGATACTGAACTTGGGAAGGTGACTTTTTGTTTGCTTTATAGAAACTACTAGACCACTCCATTTTTGTATGAAGTTGTGTTGTAAAACGCATGATGTAAATAGATTTCTGTACATAAATTTTGATTTTCATTCTTACGATATCCGAGCAATCATGTTGCTCGGACTCTTTAAACTATCGACATACGACAATTGTGTGTCAAATATTCCAAAAGCAATAATGTATTTTGGAGGATCGGAGCAACATAGTTGGGTAGGCTTCTTTGACGAGCTACACACTTGTGTTCCTGTGTTGACTTCTTATAATTGAACGTGAGACTTCATAATTCTCAATCATTTCATTAATCCCTAGGCTACAGATACTGATTCTTATTTTGTTTTTCGTAACAGTGTACAGCTTGATTTCTAGTTCAAATAATTAAGGTTCATAGCACCTATCAAAAGTTATACCATACAATTATAAATTCTTTGTTCCAAGAGCACAATCAAAATGATTCTGACATTTGTATGCAACATTTGGATTATTAGTAGAGGTTGTGACACTCATAATTAAGTATCAAACAAATTCTTGGAAAGTGATGGCTTAATAATATTATATATTCCTTTATCTAGCAGTCCCAAGTGTGGGGTCAATCATATCATATTTCAAATTAAGCTGGCAAATGTGTGAAATATGTATATGTGGTGAAAAACTAGTGATGACTTATCTGGACAACATTTTTGGTATGATTTGATAAGTAGCATTTTGAACAAATTTATGATAAAAAAATATTCCGGCCTTTATCTTTTATCCTTGAGAAAGCTACAATTCGAGAATAACTTTAAATTATTTTCTAAAGTTAAATGATAAATTTAAACTTTTCTATTCAAAGAATCTTTGTTCATGCCAAGAACAAGTAAAAGAAAATTTGTTAATGAGAAAAATATAAGTAAAATAACGAAATAGTCAAATTAAATAATCTCTTACCACACCGAGACAAATTGGAGCCTTTCTCTTGTTTACACTAAAATAGAGTTAATAGTCATGTAGTTGTGTTTACTTACTCCTTGGCTGAGATTAGCAAAGGACTAAGTGAATTGTGGAAACGGCCATCCGTTGGATGAAGTCGTTGTTACATTTTTATTTTTTTGAATTATTATTATTATTTAACGTAATTTTTAAATATATAAATTTTATTTTAAAAGATATAAAGATTGCATTATTGATATTAGAAAGTCCTAATATCATCCAATAATGTTAAACTAATTTATATGCACAAGAAAGAAGAATTTTCAATTGTTAACTGCACATGAAATGGGACCATTTTTGTCAGAGTCGATCCATGTCACCTCCTCCGAAGCAATAGATACCGGCCTAACTCTATATACGGACTCAACTCACGCTATCGACGAAATATATTGTCACGCGCGTGCATTTATATGTTGATAACATTTGCAACTCCGAGAAATGGGTAACATCATAGCGACAAATTAAACATTCACATTGCATGGCACAACAACAAGAAGAAGAATTCTTTTTTGGGTATTTATGAAAGAGCTATTTTGACACAAGAATAAAGACAATTTATTGGTTAGTTATTCTACTTAGGCACAGTAATATGTTCCTTTGTTTTGTTGTGATCTTTTAGCAGGTATCTCAGCATTATAGCGTTTAATGGTTGTGGTAATTACTAGTAGAATTGAATATTTTTCTTGGGTTAATGGAGTCATTAGCAGTATTATAGCTTTCAAATGGTGGTTTAGTATTGGGTAATTCAAAGAAAGGTTCTTTGTTTTCTTTGATGATAGTGATAGTCACAGTTTTAGGAGTTTTTTGGTAGGGAAGAGGAGGGTTCTTTTTTTTTTTTTTTTTTTTTTTTTTAAAATTATTATTCAATTGGGAAACTTATTCTGATTAAGTCAGCATTAGATTTTCCATAGCAGTTTAACTTTAGGAGTTTTCTGAGGGTATTCTCCCAATAGAAATTTTATTTAGTTTTCTTCTCTTTTTTGGGCTTTCTTTGGGTTGGGGTCGGAGATGGTGAGAGGACTAATGAGTATCTTGGCTTTTCTTTTTAAGATAAAAAGGGGAACGTTTGGAGTAACTGGTTCAAGCCGTAGAAACAGCCAATTAGATAAGGCTGCGGAAAATGGTTCGGCCCTTTCCTGACCCCGTGGATAGCACGGGAGCTTTAATGCACCGTGCTCCCCTTCTTTTGGTTTTAAGATCAAATATGCAGGATAACGTTATACTTTTTTTCATTGATTTTCTTCTTTTTTGGGGGATTTTTTCGTGCATTTCCCAGTGAAGAATTTCAATACTTCCCATTTCTTCTTTTGCCTTCTGTTCTGTTTTGGGGGATTGCTCTAATCTACAAGTTTCATTTGGGAACAGTGCATCGTATTTTATTTGACTTTCTTATATGCAGGTTGAAAGGTGTGGGAGAGAATGCCTCTTGAAAGGGTTGACCAAATGGATTACATGGAGGAAGATCGGGAGGGGACTGATTCATCTGATGAATTTGAGGAAGAATTAGATAATGAGGAGACAGACCTTGTCGATGATGATATGGTTAGTTAAACATAACTTGATTTACTTATTCCCTCCTTTAGCCTCTTTAGAATGTTGCCTTGGTCTACATTAGTTCCTCATTGGTTGTTTATAGTTCAGCTAATTATTGCTTTAGAAAATTTTAGACTTGACTTTCTGGTGATAATTACGTTGGGCAGAGGTCCATGATTTGAGAATATTCTTCTCTTTTAAAATATCTAACATGCAAGGTAGGAAAACTACTGGATTTGACCTAGTCATGTTTCTTTTTCGTTTGTCCAATTTGTTTGGTCAAGTCAGATTATTTATATTTGATGGATCACTTGTATTAGGGTAGAAAATAGCGAAATAGGTAGACAAAAGAAATATTGGAGGAGGTGATTATGCATGAAACGGAACAGTTACAGCTTACTAAAGACATGACCCTAAATTGGAATTGTGGAGGACACGTATTAGGGTAGAAGGTTAGTAGGATGGAGTTCTTTCTTGTTAGTAGGTAAAGTTGCTTTGTTTGCCTTTTGTACTAGGAGTCGTAATCCTTTGCTTGTAGTTCCTTATTCCTGGAGTTTTAGTGTGGTTCGTTGTTTCTGGTAAATCGTTTGTAATATTATTTTGTGGTATTCTTGCATCTGCTATTATCGTTGTTTTGTTACTACCCATTGTTCCTTATTCTTGTATAATGTCTTTTTCTATTTTGTTTTTGTCTTGAGGCGAGGGTCTTTTGGAAACAACCTCTCTATCTCACCTCTGAGATAGTGTTATGGACTGTGTAGTGTGTACACTCTACCCTCCCCAGACCCCTCTTTTGGGAATATACTGGGTATGTTGTTGTTGGGTCACTTGTATTTTGAAGCTACCTGGAAGGTTTGATATCATTATGGGATAAATGAGGTATGATTACTTTAGTGTCAGTTTATTTGTTCATTCTTTTTAATTTGTGATATTCTTTTAGCCAACAAAAGTGACTGATACGTCGGCTGCACTAGCAAGAAAAGGGAAGGATATACAGGGCATCACATGGGAGGGATTGAATATAACCAGGCAAAGTTACAGACTGACAAGGCTCGAGCAGTACAGAAATTATGAGAACATCCCTTTGTCAGGGGAAGCTGTGGATAAGGTCTCCACACTGCAACTTTTATGTTTTATTTAGTAAAAGGGCTTCCATTTTGGTAAGATTCTCATCATTGCTGGTCATTTATGCATTTTCAGGAATGCAAACAAGTGGAGAAGGGTGGCAACTACTATGAATTCTTTTACAATGCAAGAACCGTGAAGCCTACAATACTCCATTTTCAGGTCTGTGTTTAGTCTGCAGATCATGCATACCATACGATAAACCTGTGCTGCAGTCTTTGCATATACCGTGTAACCCTGTCCTAACTACTAGATGCGATTAATATTTACCTCAGGTGTCTGTGAAGGACCTGTTTTTTTTATCCAGTTTCAATACCGTTTAACTTTTAAAAGTCAGGAAGATTCTTTAGTGGAAGTAACATCATTGTCATCTTGATACTTGATTAAGTGAAAAAACATGTGTACTTGAGGCACTTCATGGCAGCAATGTCTATGATTAACCATGGTTTGGTTTTTCTATCCTTTAGAATTAAAAAGATTTATGTTTTACTCACCTACTTAAAGTTGACCAGCCAAATGTCTAAGATGCTGGATTCCTAATGCTGCAACAGAGACTTATCTTGGACATACAGGAATCGGTGTGAAGAAGAAAAACAGTTGAAGAGAAAGATCATGTTCTTACCAATTTTCCTGTTCTATGCCTGAAACAGTTCTTTTATGTTCTAGTTTTTCTTTTCCCTTTCATATTCCACAAAATAAGGGAAGCCCAGTGAACTATGGTCTCACTATGCGTAGGGTCCGGAGAAGGGCCGACCACAAGGGTCTATTGTACGCAGCCGTACCTTGCATTTTTGCAAGAGGCTATCTCCAGGACTCGAACCCGTGACCTCCTGGTCACATGGCAACAACTTTACCAAAAAAAAAAAAAAAGAAGTCATTTATTTTGTTCCTCCGGTAATAGACAAAAATAATTAGGTTTCCAAATGAATTATAACCTTTTCCGCTATTCATGTCAATTGTTATCTTGTAAGATACCATATCCGATGCTTTCGGGGGCTAGCATCTTTTAGAAACAGTTTCAAAGTTTGGATTATTTTCTGTGATATTTTCCACCTAAGTAAGACACTTTTTCTGGGTGTTCAATTTGCTAGGCGGAGATCTTTCTCTGACTTCTTGTGCCTCTTGTTTGCAGCTAAGGAACTTGGTGTGGGCAACTACCAAACATGACGTGTATTTGATTTCAAATGATTCACTTATGCATTGGTCATCAATTTCCAGCAATCTCTCAGAAGTTATCAACTTCTCTGGACGTATTGTACCGACAGAGGTAATTGATAAATATTTGGTGATGGTCTCCTATTTTAATTTTTGCTATGCTCATACTTGTCCCTCTTATGCATTGAGGGCATGGAAAAAATTGTCTCTTGTGTGCATATGCCTTTTCAGTACTCTGATTTGTTGGCTAAGTTGTGGGCTGAGAAAAATGTCCTGCACCGTTCCCGCTGCAACACAGGAAGGAAAAAGATGTTCCACCTGAATTTTTCCTTTTTTAACATTTTTCTCTTTGCTTCATTAGGAGTATAACTATTCCTTCTCTGTCTGGTTCGTTTTAACCTGTTCTTTCTGTTTTTCTTTGTCCTCTAGAAATATGCAGGAAGTTCGTTAGAGGGTCTGACACAAACCCAAATCAGCACGATGGCAGTGAAGAACCGTTTTGTGATTGCTGGGGGCTTCCAAGGAGAACTCATTTGTAAGGTCAGTTGGTATTTCCTGTTTCTCTTAATGACTGTTAATATTTGAGACTAGCTGGGTTAGTGAAAAGGAGCTGGTGTGTTGGTGGAAACAGATTCGTAGTTAAATTAAAAAAAGGAAGTTCCTTTCAGCTAAATCATCTTAGTGAAATATGAGTAGAAGTACTAGCGCTTGGAGCTTATGTAGTGATAGTGAAAATTTCCTTTTCTCTCCCGTCATCTTATATTTAACTAATGTGGCTATAACTTACGGGAAGATATTATTTCCCTAGGAAATGGTTGGATTACCATTATGAGCTATTGGTATGATTTAGTCCTACTGATTGCTCTGTACATCCTTGCTTTCTTTGTGTTACTTTCTCAACTTTGCTCAAATATTGCAGAGCTTGGAAAAGCCAGGGATTAGCTTCTGTGCAAGGACCACTTATGAGGATAATGCTATTACGAATGCCGTTGAGATATATGAAAGCGTCAGGTAGTATTAATGTCATAATCAGTTGTTGAGCTAATTTGAAACTTCAACTGATGGAAGTAAGTATAACATTGTGCAGTTCAGGGCCTCGTTTTATGGCAGCCAACAACGATTGTGGTCTGAGGGTGTACGACATGGAAAAATTTCAGCAAATGAACCACTTCCGCTTTCCTTGGCCTGTGAATGTCAGTTTTTTACGTACTTTTACTGCATCTTTTTGTTTTTCCCTTATCTTTGCCTTTTTAAATTTCGTATCATTAGTTACTGTGGTAGTTTTTGGTTGTCCGTGACGTATAAATATACTTACTTTTTCATACAAGTGAACTGGTAGGTTGTGGCAAAGTTCCAAACTAGTAATTGTCATTATCCTCCTCCTCATCAACATCGTTGTCCATTGGGTGTTAGTGGGATAGAGTGGTTTCATGAATTTCTAGTATAAGTTCTTCTATTAATGAAATGAAATTCTAGTATGAGGCTTTAGATGGACTGGAACTTTTTGATTTAAATTGAGGAGGGAAGTGGCTATTTTATAAGTTATTTTTCATAGGACCTTGTATTGTGACAACCCAACAAAGGGGTGTTTAGTATCTGAGTGATGATCAAAAGACTTTATACATTCAGGTAGAGTTTGGTGAGAGATTAGATGGGCTAGTTGGATGAAGGCCAAGCAGTTGAGATAAATCCCATCATTCTCATTTGTTTCATCTTATAGGGAAAATTTATGGGGGGTTGATAGTTGAGCTCTGATATTGTGGAATCCCTGAGATACTCTTTCATGCTCGATTTCATGTTTATTTTCTTAATTTGTTTGATGCTCATTCTTGTATTTGTTTAACTACTATTTTGACTTCATAACTTGTTTTTAATTACCCTTTTTGCCGTGCTTTAATGGGTTATTGAAGTTTTTTCATTTGCTCGAAGTCAGTCATCATGGAAAAGGCATAACATATTTCCACTCGTTGATCCGGAAAGGGGGTCAAAAGCACATAGTGAAGTGCGAGCGGCATTTCCTTTTGTTACAGTATCTTTGCTTTTCCTTTTGTTTTAGCATCTCTTATTCTCTTCTTTTGTTAAACTGATGGAAGAATATCACATCCTTAGATAGTAACACCACCTACTAGAGGGATAAACTGGCATGTGGATAGTGGAAACACGTAAGCTGTTGTCCACTATCAAGAAATTCCGTCCAGCTTCCACTAGTTTCTTCAGATCTAGTATGAGATTTTGCTATTAGTAAGCAAGGGTTTTTTTCATTTGACTCAGGGTCTTGTCTGTCACCCAGTTTGAATTGCATTCCTTGGAGATTATACAATAAGAAAGTAGGGGATTTTCGGGGGATATGGACCAATAGATATTTCATTTCTCTCCATGTTTCATTTGGATTAAGAATTATTTCTTCCTTTGTACATGCTTTATGCAAACAGATATTTTAATTCTGTTCGAAGCTGAATCCTTCATGAAGTCATGTATTTGTTATTTCACTGGTACTTGATGCAGCACACCTCGATGAGCCCAGATTGCAAGCTTTTTACTGTTGTTGGGGATGATCTAGATGGGTTACTTGTTGATTCTCGAAATGGAAAGGTATTATAAATTTTTAACCATTACCTTCTTTAGTCCATTGTTTCACTCTGATAGTAATATTGATCATTCAATTCAGAGGAAATGAGTGCATATAGTTCACTTATACTGGACCCATAGCAAAATCAGATGAAGTACAACTTCTTGATTATGTAAATACGTCATGTCAGTGTTTTAAGTCAGAAAGGCAGTCTGAAGCATGTCAGACCAATGTAGTTACTGCACTTTGATGAGGTGATCATTTGGCAAAATTCAGATGGCGAACTCAAATCTCTCTTAAAAAACAGATTTTTCTGAGAATGAGCGAGCTTCATCCCAATTCCCAAACAATATTTGCGCAGACTCACAATGTGCGTTTGTTTCTTGTATTTTCTCATCTAGATCTTTCTTGTGGCAGCGAAATGTGTTTGAACTCACTCTTTAGCGATCCATGTCTGTTTAAAGAGAGTGGATTCTAAAGTTTCTTTTTCTTCAAAGATGTCTGTCCATATTTCGGCTTACGTATGAGTTTTCCATTTGCTGAACTTCCAAAATCTGATCTAAGGGAGCTTGTTTACTGTTATCAGACGGTGGGTTCAATTGTTGGACATTTAGACTATTCGTTTGCTTGTGCGTGGCATCCAGATGGCCGTACATTCGCCACTGGAAATCAAGATAAGACATGTCGAATTTGGGACTTGAGAAACTTGTCCTCGTCTACAGCCATCCTGAAGGGAAACATCGGTGCTGCTCGATCTATCCGTTTCTCATCCAATGGACGGTTCCTGGTAGTGGCTGAACCTGCAGATTTTGTCCACATTTACAGTACCAAGTCAGACTACAAGAAACGTCAGGAAATTGATCTTTTTGGTGAGATATCAGGGGTCTCTCTGAGTCCAGATGATGAATCTCTTTATATTGGAATCTGGGATCGAACATATGGAAGCTTGCTAGAATACAAGCAAAGGCATCCTTGTAGATATCTTGATTCGTTAGTGTAATTCTCCAACCCTTTATGACAAAACGGTCTGCAGTTCATTCGCATTGAGCCCCAACATTTTGCACAATTTCTTCTTGTTAGTTCAAGGCAATGTGGTATCAGTTCTTGATCCTGGCATACTATGTACAGTTATACCTTGAGAGTAAGCTTTGTTTCTGGTTATCTGGTGTACCATTTTTCTTCTCTTGTACTTTGAAATGTTTGTTAAAAGAAAAGAACCAGCATGTCTGTAGTCTCACAGAAGTACTAAAGTTAGTGATAAAGAAAATGATATCTTGAAAGATTAGTACAATGTTTTGTTTTCTGACTTTCACATTCTAGGCCATGTCACAGATTCAAACTATGCCACATACAAAAGCCTCATATTTGAGTAGATCAGAGTAACGGATTCATAATCGACCGAGTGTTTGAATTGTCAGCCATTGATCTTGTGGAATTGAATCTTCAGGGTCAACTTCTTAATCTAGTTATTAAAAAAGGACTAGCAATTAATAATTTATGTGCACCAAGTATTTCAACATACATATTCTATGTAATTTCAAATATGGAGTTTGGAGGTGGTGTGTACCCAACAATATCTCTAACTTGTGAAGTAGAACACTCACGAAAAATAAAAATAAAAATCTTTATTTCTGTTTCTAGGCAAATATGTCTTAAAAAAGTTTTCCCAGGGGTGAGGAAATTTTCCTAGACATCACAAATTTTTGTCTGTAAGGACCTGATAAATGATACAGAATGCGCCCTCAGGGGCGCAGGTAATCGTGTAACATTTTTTGCCCTAGAACAGGAAATTTTCAATTTTAGAGGATTTTGGTGGGTAAAAGTCGATGGATATTTTGAGAATATAGCATTCTTAGACGAATTTCTACGTATCATATATCTGCATTCGCAAGGACTCGGTAAACGACAGGGAATACTCCCCTAGAGGCGACGATGCTCGTATAGCATTTTTTGGGCTCCAAAATAAGAAATCTATGATTTTTGAGGATTTTGATAGCCATTTGTCCATGGAATTTTTCAGGAATATGTAGTTCTAGGGCGGTTTTGCCAGATATTATATACTTTCATCCGTAAGGACTTGATAAACGATAAGAAATGCGCCCCCGGGGGTGAAGACACTCATATGTCATTTTTTTAGCCCCAAAATACGAAATTTATGATTTTAGAGAATTTCGGGGTGGGTTCCACTAAATTTTTAGGAATATATGGTTCCGTGGAGATTTTGGAAGATATCACATATTTATGTTTGTAAGGATTCGGTAAATGATGGGTAATACGCCCTTAGGGGCGATGATGGTCGTATAACATTGTTTAGGCCCCAAAGTAGAAAATTTGTGATTTCGGAGGATTTAAGTGAGTATTAATCCATGACTTTTTAAAAATAGGTTTCATGGTGGTTTTACAAGATATTATATATTTTTATCCATAAGAACCAGATATAAGGCAGGGAATGCGACCTCGGGGGAAACGACGCTTGTATAGTTTTTTTTGGGAATTCCACGGATTTTTCTGGAGTAAGGGGTTCGGGGACATGTTCTCCAGATAGCTTATATTTGTATTTGTAAAGACTCAACAAATGATGAGGAATAGGTCCTTAGGGATCACGATGCTCGTATAGATTTTTTTGAGTTTCGAAACAAGAAATTTGTGATTTTGGAGGATTTCGGTGGGTATTAGTCTATGAATTTTTCTAAAATATGAGGTTTGAGAATATTTTTACCAGATATCATAAATTTTCATTCATAAGGACCCGGTAAACGATGAAGAATACATTCTCGAGAATCATAATGGTCATACAGGGATTTTTGGCTCTGAAATAGGAAATTTGTGATTTCAGTGGGTATTTGTCCACAAATATTTCTGAAATAAGGGGTTCGCAGACATTTTTTTCTTGGAAATTTGATTTGATGTGATTTTCTTCTTTCATTTAGAAAACATATTATATAATTTTGTAAATTATAAAATGGATGTTGAGAAATAAGAAAAGGTTAAAGAAAATAATAAAAAAGAGAAGGGTTTGAAGCACCATATACTACTATATAATAATGGGAGTATAATATGTAACACACATCACTTCAACACTTATCTTACAAAAAATATTATTGAATCAATAGCAATAAGCCCAATTTAAAGAGGCTCATTTACAGACAATGTGTAATAATACTTGAGATGATGATAAATTCAATTAATCAAACTCCAAAAGCTCAAATAAATTACGTACAAGGTAAACTTTTTTTCCATATCCAAAATGCTTGCAAACCTATCATCACTTATTTTAATAAAAACAACTAGAAAAGTGAACAACAATAAATCACACAAAATAAGTTTGCCTTTATTAGAAAACAAGACAAAAGGAGTCAGGATAATAAATCGAAACAAGTACAAGAGCCTTTCAGACCATTTCGCCTTTTGAAATTAAGCAAGCTGTAGAGATTGGTAATCAGTGTAACCCACAATTGGATTATTCTAGTAAAAAGTGCTCCTATCATATTTGTTCGAAAATAGCCACTTGAAGCAATAAGTGTTCCTTCAAATGACCTTCTTATATTTTGAAGGAAATTATTACGAGGTGCATCTATTGTTTCGAACACATGAAGATATAAAACTCTGAACTTAGTGAGTTGACTAGCCAAATAAGTGGTCAGAGTTTCCGGATTCGAGTCTCTTTTTCCGTGCACTTCTAATGACATAGAGAATTTTATCCCGAATCTATTTCATCCACAATTTCTCCTATAACATTAAGAGCAAATCTACCCCAGCTATCAATTCTTCCACCATATTCATCACTCCTATCATTGACTTGATCATTCAAGAATTGTTCAATTGTATAGCAGTTTGCTGAGTTTATTTCAACTCTGTCAAATCTTGAAAAATTTAAATTTCTAAGTAATAAATACTTATAAATTGAACATCACATCGTACAAACCACAGATAAATTCACTACTTGAATATAAAACTCACCAGCTTCAATACCATTCTGTGCTGCAGTTCTAAAATCATCTACAATGTAAGAGAGTTCATTAGTGCTTAGTTGCCTTAGTGTTAGTTCCGTGCACTCACCGTCAGCAGGTGCTACACAAATATACAAGTACTACTTAGTAATTTTATAAGTGAAATTCGAAGAAAATAGTATGTACATAAATTTTATTCCTACTTTCAAAAGTAGATAATCTATCGTCAATAGACCCTCGACTTATAATACTTGGTAAGCAGTGGCGGAGCAAAAAATTTGACAAAAAGTGTGCAAATTTTCTTCTCAATTGTGTTAAGGGTGTGTAAAATTAAATATACACTCATAATAGCTAATATTAACCTCTATACACAACATAATTCTGACGAAGGGTGTGTACATGACCACCCTTCGATACGAGTGGCTTCGGCCATGTTGGTTTGTA
>JBDJHY010000116.1:21687207-21700034 GCA_039654485.1 Withania somnifera | reverse complement strand
AAATACAAATAATGTATTATGCATTTCCAAAAAAAAAAAAGGCCAGTGCTAGTTAGCTTGAGACATTTGGAAAGTTCGCAGTTAACTATTTATATGAATAATACATAAATGTGCCATTTAGCTCGGCCTCAAGATCCACTGGCATCTCTGCCATACGACCTTTGGTTTGCACAAAAAGACACTTCTATAATAAAGTTGAACAAGTAGGCATATGCGTCCAATTGCGTGAAATGCATGCATCCTACATTTCAAATCGAAAGAGATTTGTCATGTAGGTCGTATGTGTCTACTTGTTCAACTATATTATAGTTTAAAGTGTCTACTTGTGCACATCCAAAGTTGTAGGCCATATATGACAGCTAAGGCCAAATTAAAGGGCACATTTTGTGTTAAGCCTTATTGAAAACTATTAACTAATAAACTAAATAACAGTTAACTAATCAGCATGAGAAAAAGTTAACAAAAAATAAAGAAAAAATCACCATTAAACTGACAAGTTTGAAAATACATGTGAAATCGAGGAAAAAATTCAAATTCTCACCATTAAACTAAAAGTTTTAAAATACATGTGAAAAATCGAGGAAAATATTCAAAATCTAAAGGATGGTTAACTATTGGTTGATTGGTTGTTAGTCAAATCCAATATTAAGCATATATTTCAGGTGCTATTGGAAGTTTGGGTTTGGTTGTTTTTTTCCTGGACCCTACTTCGGGACCATTTGGACTCTTTCACGCATTTAGGTTCAGAAGTCGTGTCTCATAGAGGTGATTGTAGGATGGCTTATTTAACTATTAAATGTTATTATTAATAAGTGGTAGCCGTTGAGTGAAGATAAAGTACATTGATTCCAATATATATGATGGAGATACTCAAAGCTATAGAAACAATGGTGGCACTAAACTTGTTGAGTCATGAAATTTTCGGAAGGAGAGCACTTAGAAAGGGGGACCCAACTAGAGTAACACTGGAACAATTTGGATTTATGCCTTAATGGAAATAGAACAAAGCCTACACCCTTATGAAGAAAATGATGTGAATTTATAGCAAGAGGAAAAGCAATCTGAGTATGATATTCGTTTACCTAGAAAAAGCATATGATCAAACACCAAGAAAGGTTCATTGGTGAATTGTTGGAAAGAAAGGGAATTCATGCTAAAATATGAATGCTGTAAGCAAAATGTATGAAGACCCGTCACTAGTGTGAAAACAGGAGTAGAGAATTCAAGGGATTCCCCATATTTGGGGCTTTATACTGAGGATCAACATTAACCCTTGTTTCCGTAGTTAAGGATAAGTTAACTAACATAACACAAGGACTCATGAAAGAGATTCTTCTCCTACAAGTGTGCAGCGAGAAAAGAAGGGCAACAAATTGCTAAGGTTCTAGATACTGTTACAATTGATAATTATGCCTGAGTATATAGACTGCTGCAATCAACTCAAAGGAAACCTGTTCTTGGTCATTTTGTCAAGGGAGAAAGATTCTCATAGTTCCAAAATTGACTAGCATTAAAGCCTATGTTTTCATGCACTAAATTCTTTAACAAATATCAGGGGGCTCTGGATTTTCCATCAAACTACATAATTTTTCCACTCATCAAATAAAAGTCCAACCAAATGCCAGGTCTTGTTATACATCCTTGAGCTTTATTAACTTAGCACAAAAACTTAGCAGAGAGGAAGAATGGACGGGAAGCACAAACATCTACAACTACCCAACTATAGCTACAAACAGTAACATACCCGAACTTCCTTCCCATAAAATTACCTGTCAGCAAACTCTAATCAAAATAGTACAAACCTGACAGATTCTAAAGAGACTACTTCTACCCATTGATCATCCTGAAATCCTTCATTGTCATCAAAAAGATGCAAGGTTTAAAATGTGATGATTTGACCTAAAATGTGATATTGCTGGTTTAACATGCATGATGCATGTTTATTTATGAAACATGCTTTAGACACTAAATTATATCACAAATACAGTCTAAGGAAAGCTCATTACCTTCTAACTTCTCATCAGAATTACATATCTCCGAGGGGAGAGGTGATTATTGAAGGAACTATGAGCTAAAGAAAATGCATTTCCTTCAACCAGTCTTTTCCCCTCTTTGAGGGGGCCTTTACTCCTGGATGTTGAAGAAAATTAAGTCTTAAAATGTACACATGGTTGATGAACACTTGCAAAACAAAAAATGGCTAGAGATTCAGCGAATTGCATTTTCATTGCATTGGCAATATTTCAATTTTCTACAGGGAATTGGGTACTGACTAAGGAAGAGACAAATGAATAGAAAGTATAGACAGATTAATTGAGAAAATTCTGTACAGAGACATTCATGATCAGAATGAGAAATGGGGATACGTAAAACCGCAAAAGAAGCTCCAGAGAAATTCAATTCTCGCTACAAAGCAGAAAAAAATTACAAGCCCTGCAGCAATAGGACATCTGAACCAGGTAGAAGTCGAGAGGGAGCAAGCAACCAAAGGCACATCACTTCAAAGGAAAAACTTCTGCACAAGAGGAAACTGTTATTAGTATGTGGAAAACACGACAATGATAATACGAGTGTAAAGAAGAATGACGCTACTTTCAGCAACCGGCACTTTGTAAACACCAATTGATGTGTTCGACAAAGCAGAATATGACTCCAGAAAGGACAGTGAAAAAAAGAAGGAATGAAACATGAAGACACCAAAAACCGGATAAAGAAAGGTGAAAAAAAAAAAGAGAAAACTCTAACTAATGTTCCAGTACACGGTTCCTTCTATGTACAGAAGGTCAATGGACGATTGGTGCTCATCAAGCTCAGAATTCACAAAATGCACACTCCCCATCTTTTAGTGATTTTATAATTTTATATAAATGTCACCCTCATTACAGATAATACAAGCATTAATTGATTTTACAATTTTACACAACATGCACCAAGACACTTATGGAGGTGAAAACATGCCTCAGAATTGATTTTATAATTTATGTGGGAGCGTGTCATTATCTGCTCTTCTACCATGAGAGTAGCTGATTGGGATTCGCAGGGGCTAGCCTCACTTCCCCTCTTCCTTATTAGTAGTATTTAGAAGTTGTGTAGTTTCATATTCTCGGTGTGTAATACTATTTGTAGCTTCAATTACCTAATATATTGCTATTTTGTTGTCACATTTTCTTGCACTTATACTTCGGTATCTTCTCTTTGAGTAGAAGGTGTATTGGAAACAGCCTCCCTACCGCACAAAGATAAGAGCAAGGCTTGTGTACATCCTTACCTTTCTCAGACCGCACTTGTGAGATTATACCTACACTAGGGTATGTTATTGTAGTCAAGGAAATAGTCAGATGAGTTGAACTTCATAAATAGTGGGATCGAGTTACAAATTTATCCAACCTAGTAGGGAAATGGTCAAGAGGTAGCATCACCAAAGAAGAAGTCTTACTTCAAAAAGAACTTTTACATGTGGAATGCTACACGATGCACTTCAGAAAAATAGACCAAATCACAATCAATAAAGCAGGCCACTAAGGATTTATCTCTTGTTTTGCGACCAACCCCTCATTTTTAACACCTTCAAAATCCCAAGAGAAGATGGACTATCCTCAAATTGCTCAAATGAAACCATAGAACATATTGTTACTTTGATGCCCAATGAAGACGGAAGACAACCATTTGTTTGCCACCAAAAGATACTAACTAGCCATTCTCAGGAGCTAACAATGGATCTTCCACAGTACGATCCTTCAAGGAACATGTGTGTTCCTCATTGGTGCATGGGAGAAAAGATCTTGTTCGACTCATGACAGGCAGAAAAGGAGAAACTTCCAGATAGCCTCTTGGTGTTCTCTTTGCAATGAGGCTGAGAAGACCAACAATCATTTGTTCCTCCATTGCAGAGTGAATACACAATTATGGAATCTATTTTCAGGAGCAACACAAACGGAGTGGATTATGCCTGAGCACACAGCAGATCTTCTCAATTGCTGGATCAGAAGGGGGGAGCAAATCTTAGAAAAAGTTGAGGAGTATAATACCGTCATGCACTTGGTGGTCAATTTGGAAGGAGAGAAACAATATATGTCTCGAAAACAAAGCTAATCTAATAGAGAAAGTCTAAATGGAATTGTTTGGAAACTCTTTTTTTTGGTGTAAAGAGGAAGGGATAGAAGAAGCTTCACAAATTTTAGACTTTAGGATCTTTGTAATCTAGTAGTTTTTTTGTCTTAGTCGGGAACCAATTTTTGAAGGTCTGCAGCATATCCTTAAAGCTGCTGAATGCAACATTACCTTTCTCAAAAAAAGTTCCCGTTTATGCAACTCAACGCACAAATACGGGTGGACTATAAAAGAAAGATGCTTCAATTCTCCTTTAGTATGCAACTCTAAAACTACCAAAGAATGGTAAGAACTACTTGCATTGTTTCGACTTGGTCGTGCATATTTCTATCTTTATTGATTCATATTATGCCCTATGGGAGTTATTTATCAAATCTGTAACAGAGTAGAAGGCTCATAGAAAACTAAACCTGAATCACAACAATTTGGTACCGCATAAATGGATGTTCTTACATCTACCTCTTTTACCCCAAGTCTGCATACATTTATAGAGTGTAGTTTTCGTGAGACAAGATCCTTTCATGTATAGTGTTATGCCTATGAACTCGGTGCATCTAGAGTTCAATACAAGAAACACCCAAAGAAACTCAAGTGACTTTCTCTAATTTTAGCACAATGTAATCATTTCTAATCTTGTCTGACCTACTTCCATCTAAAACATTCACATTTCACTCATCTTGTGTATATATTGAACTCCATAGGCCCATTCACTACCATTACATTGCCAATGTTGCTTGATTCTGTGTACCACTTCCATTTTCATCTATCATGCCATCCTCTGGGAACATCGAGCCTAAATATCTGAAGTGGTAGCATTTATGCACCACAATTCGATCTTATCTCACCCCAACTTAACTCTCCTTATGCTAGCTAACCTTGAAATGCATATAGTAAGTCTTACTACTACTTATCTAAAAACTTTTGCTCTTTAGATCAGTTCTCCGTAGTTCAAGCTTTTGTTTGACACTTTTGCTAGCTTCACAACTAACTCAGAATTGACTCCAAAGAGAATACACCATAGGACCTCATTCTATAAATTGTTAGACAGTTCATGCATAACAAGGCTAAACACGCACAGAGCCAGTACCAAACTTTGGTCAACCAAACATAGCAAAAATTCTTTAAGTCTCCTGCTATTCCCACACTAGTGACAGCTCCCTTATATATAGCTTTATGGCATTGATATATCTACCATGAATTCACAATAAAAGCTTGATTCGAGGCATCAGCAAAACACTGCCATCCGTTCCAAATATAACAAACCCTTAGCATCTGGGACAGAGAGGAGAACCTATTATTTTCAACACGCAATTGTATAAGGGAAAAGAATGTACTGTGAGTTGTCCATGAGGTAGAGAATAGAATGAGCTGAACAGATTATTCTCAAAATCCGTCTCAGAGAGCTGCAATGGAACAGCTTGAAATTTCATGCTACATACTTTGTATATCATTACTAACCAGAACTAACATGCATGTAAAACAATAGAAATAACATGACAATCTAATAACCACCATCACAGATTGAGATATTCCATATTCAAGGATGATTAAATAAAAAGCACAAGTTCAACAGATTTTCAGACCTCTTTTATTCTCCTTCTCAATCTATTAACTCGTTGAGTGATACATACAGCTTTGCCATTCGTTCCTCTGCTTCACTATCATTTACTACACCTCGGCATCTTGGGAACCCACAATAACATGCAAGCTGTTCATCGATAGATAAGAATCTGCAACATGAACACATAGAATTTAGCGCACAACAGAAGTGAGTGAGAAAATACTACAGTAAGACGAGGGAAAACCTGTAATCATATGTCAGTTCTTCCCATTGTTTGATATCTCGTTTGGCAAATATGATTATATGTTGATTGCTGTTGACACTTATAACTCTTGAGTAGCAATTTGGCTGCACAAAAAGTGAAAGTTGTTAATTGTAGCTCAATTACAGAATGTCTTCTCAATTATAAACAACCAAAACGCCAATACATTCTCCAATGTAGCATTTCTAAATAAACCCATTGACTAGCCAATGAAGCACACATTTGTACATTTGGATCTCAGCAAGGAATCTAGATGTGTTTGCCCATATGATATTTATGCTTAAATCTCATTCCATAACAACATAAAATATAGTCCCAATTTACGTGAAGGTGTTTGACTGGGCATGGAGTTTTAGAATGAAAAGAAAAACTTGAAACTAGTGGTAAAATCCAATAGATTTTTTTGTCTATTAATCATTTATCGGGATAAAATGGGAAGTTTAAAGTCAAAACTGTTACTAGATATAGAAAGGTGTCATTTTTTTGGGACGGGTAAAACGAAAGAGATCCACATAAAAAGGGACAGTCACAGAGAGAGTAATAATTGACATGCCAGGCAAAGGCTTATACAACAAGCCCATTTGGCATTCTCATGCCATACCAAATTCCTTCTAAGGATACTAAAATCGATGAAGTATTGAAACTACTTCAACTTCAATGGATGAATTTCTTGCTTTTTCCTCCGCAAAAAACACAAGAGGAAAGCTTAGACTTAACAGATAAATGTTGCTCCCCGATATAGTCAAATTTAACCTTCCAAAAGAAATATTCTATCCCTCTCAGGGATCCAAGGTGACAGCAAATCCTGAAAACATTAAAAGATAGATCTGAATTTAGATGTTAAGTATGGAGACCCAACAAATGGAAGTTATCTTATGGGTGATAAGCTCCAATTAGATTTTTAAACTTCATTTATGCACATGCATCTGTGCATATGTAATCTCACAAGTTAACATTTTCAAGAACAGATATATTAAAGCATTTATTAGTGAAGAAGTTTCAATAATACAGCAATTATAATTTGTCAACTCAATTGAAAAAGACCAGTTCAAAGAAGTCTATTTTCAGGCCCTAGAGAATAAAACCATCAAAGGAACAGGAAAATAGGTAACGAAGGATTTTACGTACTTCACATGAATGGTTGATCAAATGTGCAATGCTTCCGGCCCTTGTGGCATCAATAACACGCTCATCATCAATCCGAAACATGTATGTTCCAGCACCCTGAGAGAAAATCATGTAATAATATGGTGAAACAATATATTTTACACCAAATCACCAACTGGAGCAGCTTAGATCCTTCATGAAGCTAGAGCCCGAAAAAAAAGGGATAACCAAAAACGGAAGGGGTATTCTGAAGGTGTAAAAGTATCTACGTATCACAAAATGAAGCACTAGGTGTCTAACTTCTTTCAACAGATACTCCAGCTACTGGGTGTTAAACATTGACCTTTCAGAACAAGTAACATGATTACCAGCAATACATTTCTTGCGACTAGGGGTTCTTGTGACTAAATGCCCTATACAGAGCAATGCAACTTAGGGTTTATACTTTGTAAGTACATTTTGAAAGCCTTAATAATGAAAAGTTTATTTACAGATTAAACACTCCGTAATGCGGGTATTCGTGGAATGTAAGCCTTCCTTCCGATACGCATGAACCCACAATGTTTTCTAAGATAAGAGTACTTCAAAAAGAACATCAGGTCATCTGACATAAAAAGAAATACACACGTTTTGGTCAAAATATATGCTTAGCGTTCAAATTACCAGCTTCCAACCTATATATACACACACACACATGTTTGCCGTATATTTAACAAATATCAATTCACCTCTAGTGAGTGCAAATGTTCCTTGTTTCCAAGTAAAAGGAGGAAATAAAGAAGTAAACACAAAGAAAAGACTAGTAAACTTGTATCCTATTTGCCGCAAAAGATATGGAGAAGATGCAATATTAGAGGCTCACATCCATCAACTTTACTTCCACCAATCACTCCCAATAACGGCCACAAGTAGTGGAAGTGCTGGGAATCTGGGTATTGGAGTTAGGAAGGAGTATCTGGGGACACATTGTACACTTTTTGGAAGTGATAAAGATCACATTTCTCTCCAACCAGTGTTCAAAACTATATCTTCAACAACCAACAAATAAACTGCTACCATGGAAATCAAAAAGATGGTTAAAACTACAAGAATGACCAAGTAACATGTACACATCATAAGCCAAGATATAGTTTTTACCACTAGTGAGTTGTAAATTAGGTGCTCCCTTCGGTCAGCAATAGGAGGTCTAACGAGTTCTCCAGTGTATTCAATTACCTATTAAACAAAGGAATGGTCAGTCCTTGGTTTGAAACTCTCAAACAAATTAATATAAGAATGAATATAGCTACTTGCACACCAGTGGTAAGGGCCCACTTGTGGGATTACATTGGATATGTTGTTATTGTTGCTGTAGTTCACAAATCATATCACCGTAATAGAAAGAAAAAGGGACAATTTACCATATCTCCCGCTTTATGAGGGAGCTTCGCAAATATACCAAATCCATGTATTCCAGATTTCCCTAGAGGCAATGACAATGTAAAAAATAAATTATAACATGTAAAGAGAGGGAATAGTGGTGATACCAAGAGCACAAAGGAGGCTCAAAGTAGCATCATCTAGCAACATAATTTAGTTAGGGATTATCAAATAGATCTACTTGCAGCCTTCATTTAATCAGTTACTATATTTCCACCATGAGCAGCAACACGACAGAACTCTAAACAAGGGAAAGGCACTATTGGAGGATAAGAATAAGATTGCAAATGTCGACAGGACACGTCCATGTAAAACAATCTTCATTTTGCTTCAGATAGTGAAGGCATACAAGATATTTAGCTTACCAAATGCCAGTCTTTTCCTAAAGGTTTCTTTCATGTAGTTGTATTTCTCAACCATGGAAAGGATGCTCCTTGACATATCAAGCTGTGAACACCTCAGCTTTTGAAGGTCAACAGTGTATCTAGAATCAGCAACTGAGGAAGACAATGGGTCGCTCGATTGATCATGTTGACTATGGCCACCAACCAAATATGGTCTATTTTCAACATACAAACGCTTCAAGGATGCAGCTGTAAGGACTTCAGGTTCTTTCCTTCCTCTTCTTCCAAAATAATTGTAAGGCTCTATTCAATGACAACCAGAAATAAGGAATATAGAATTTAGCTAAACAGTTGCACACATAAATAGTACCAAAAGATGCCATCAATATAAAAGCCTTAACCAAAATTATTCATAATTTACAGATAATAGAATAAGAAAAGTGACATAAATACCAATGGAGAATAAGAAAGAATAGCACACCACTGCGAGCACATCCAGAAGGATTAAGTGGAGGAGTGTAGTCTGAACATTCACAAGCTTTTTGTCCGACACAATCATCAACAGCAGGACGCTCATTAGATACAGCTCTATGTTTCTTGCAGAAAGAAAGCAACCGAATGCACTGACCCTCTTCATCCTCATCCATAGGAATTAAATGCAATCTGTCTTCATCCTCAAGCTATAAAATGTTGACATCAAAAGAAGATACGTTAGCATAACAAAAAGGAGAAAAGATAACACAAAGAATTCATATATACATAAAAAACTTCCAAGCACTATATTAAGAAGAAATCACCTCAACACAGAAGCCAGCAGCACGAGCACAAAGAGGATGATAAGCCACCCGACATGTATGGTTTGAGCACTACATCACAATATAAGGTGGACAACAAATTAACAAGTAGTTGGATAAGCATATGCAGAGTAGCACTAAATCGTTGTGATCCTATATCAGTGTCTCCCCCAAAAGGTCAAATTAATAGCATACAAAAATGAAGGAAAAGAAGAGAATAATTGAATAAAGAAAAAAAGGAAGAAAGATAGGGTGAGAGAGAGAGAAGCCAGAACCTGTAAACAAGATGCAGAAGGAAAAAAAAAAAAGAAGAGATTCCATTTCGATAAAGATAAGAGGATCAGTCACTGACTATTCAATAAAAGCTAAATATTTTGTATTATATGCCACAATTAACAAAAGTTTTATACTGATCAAGTAACAGAAGTCCTAAGGATTTTTAGTTTTTTTGTGTGAAAACTCTATCCCTCTTCAGAGGCAGAGCAGAGTGCAAGACAACTCATCCAACTGCAATTCCATTTCCACTCAGTTCGTACACTACCAATTTTGCATTGTTATTCTTATTTGAGCCCAATTGTTAAAAGATGATCGTGCAAGAAACAGAACAGAAAAAGAAGATCAAATCTACACTTGTAATCACCTAATACATTCACACAGGGATAGGATGAAAAATAACCACCAGGTTACCTGAATGCAAGCTCCATAAGGAACAGCACAGATGCTACATGAGAGCTTCCAGCGGTCCTTAACAAAACAATAACAGAAGAAGAGATAAGCATAAGAACCAGTCTACGTGGACGCCTTCCACCAAAAAAGATTGTTTCCCCTTTGATAGTTAAGCAATGAAAACTAATGGCATAAATCTGCAAGATCTGATATGGTGACAGGTATAAGTAATTATGGCAGATATTCTGCATGTCCTGTTAGAAAAAATTAGTTGTCCTTCTACATATATTGCTAAGAATCAAAATTGAAAATGGATCTTTTTTTGAGAAGGTAACAATAGTAATATATACCAGTACTTAGGTAGTAATGAAAACCCCTATAAAAAAGTGTAAAGTCTGAAAACAACACAGCAAACCTATCATGACTCCAATACTACTAGGATAGCTTATGAATCTATAGGGGAACTGTCTCGTACACCAAAAACATAATAACAGAATACAATCTGTTTTAATCATTTGTAACAGAGCAATCCTAATGTCTATGATCTCAGGAAAATCTTAAGAAATAGTAACAGAGCATCATGGCCAAAAATAGGAAAATAGCTTATAGCGGAATTATCACTACTAGGAAATAATAACATAGGGACAATTGTGGGTACATAATTATGAGACACTAAAGAAGTTACTCTGTGGGGATTGGCCATTATTAGTCGTATAGCCACATAAAATAAGAAGCTTGCTCAATCAAGAGGGAAGTTTTAGTCATGCATCATCATTGAGTCATAGAAATGGACAATTATGATTTGATTCGATAACAAATCAGTGTTGGGCACCTTTAAAGTGCAAACAACAACAGAGGACAATACTGAGGGATGTTTAGACAATGATGAAAGTTAAATAATACCAGAATAGTACCTTGCTGATCCTGCTCAAACCATCAATTGGCTCCATTGTCTTTATATCAGATAAGCAAGTTTCTGAATCATTGTAGAGATATTCAGTGAGCTTCACCCATCTACAAATATAACAAGTCAGCAATGTGTCAAAAAGAAACATAAAAACAACCTGGTATCCAAATGGCACAAGCAAGATGAGCCCAACGTCCATCAGTTGTAGGCTTCATAGCACCACCTATATAACATTCAAAATAAGGCACAAGCAGGAAACAAGAAGGGTAAATGGAGTAAAAAGAGCAACCAAAAGAAAGTACCAGTAACAGGACACAGGCAACAAGGAGGAGGGACTACTGGAGCCCCTGGACGACACAAATTGCATAACCAAAGTACTCCATCCATAGGCTCCCCCTCCCCATAGCATCTAGCATGAACCTGAACACATCATCACCAGCAAAGAATTATAACCCGGAAGAACGGAATCAAATATTCAATCCCAATTAAGGACACAAATAGTACCACTCTAATATCAAAAGTAAAAGAGAACATCAACCAGCATAGAAAATTGTAACAAAGTCCTAGCACCCATACAGAGGAAGAACAGAGTCAAATCAAATGGTAGATAAGTTAATCCAGAATTCCACATCACTCCACCAACTATTTATGACCTCCAACTGCACGAGCCAAAGTTCAGTAATATGTAGACAAATTTTTCGAAGGGAAAAGAAGGAATTTAACATCTGGAAAGTTCTCGCCTAATTTTCAGTTGATACAGAATGGAAGCATCAAATTATCATTTTTGACATTATATGTTAATAGCCGTTTTGATCCATAACGATTAAAAGAATACTTAATGCAGAATTAACTGAAAACAGACAACTAAAACATCCTTTACATTAGATATGTGGCTAAGAGTAATGGCAAGTTGAAAACACCCTGATTCTAAAGAGGAAAGGGAAAAGATACTACTATACTTTGGCCCCAAAAGGATGGAGAAACAGATATGACTACACGCACCATCATTCGGCATTTGTCACACTGCAAAAACAAATTGTTCTCATACTCCTGTGAAAAAAAAGACTTTATCAGCGAGATAAGAAATAACTATTTTATAGTTACAACTCAATTAGGCAAAGTCAAAAGATGTAGATTATTTAGATGCAACTTCACTAGTCATATAACAAGAACACCAAAAAAGGGAAAATCGTCATCTCATTGAAACTACTCGTTTGTTCTTGTTGTCATCTGAGATTCCTAATGTCTTTTGGGGGAAACGGTTCCTACCGCTGCTCATGTGATCAGCCGAATTCCAATCTCACAAAATTCAGGTTTGTCTCTATTTGAAAAGTTGTATGGTCATTCACCTGATTATTCGTTGTTGCATGTCTTTGGTTGTACTTACTTCATTCTACGACCACATGCTAAGCGTAGTAAATTATCTCATCGGTCTGCTTTATGTGTCGTTTTAGGTTATGGTGTTGGTCAAAAAGGATATCGTTGTTTTGATCCAGTCAATCAAAAATCATATATCTCACGTTATGTTGTGTTTATAGAGCATATTCCATTTTTCTCTGTTCCTACTAACTCTATTCACATGACGTAGTCAAATCATGTTTGCATTGATCCTTTCGATACAGTCCCCGATGAAGCTCTATATGATACTTTGGATCAC
>JBDJHY010000116.1:21673908-21687107 GCA_039654485.1 Withania somnifera | reverse complement strand
TGGTATCCAAATGGCACAAGCAAGATGAGCCCAACGTCCATCAGTTGTAGGCTTCATAGCACCACCTATATAACATTTAAAATGAGACAGGAGCAGGAAACGAGCAGGACATATGGAGTGAAAAATGCAACCAAAAGGAAGTACCAGTAACAGGACACAGGCAACAAGGGGGAGGGACTACTGGAGCCCCTGGACGACACAGATTGCATAGCCAAAGTACTCCATCCATAGGCTCCCCCTCGCCATAGCATCTAGCATGAACCTGAACACATCATCACCAGCAAAGAATTTTAACCCGGAAGAACGGAGTCAAATATTCAATCCGAATTAAGAACACAAACAGTACCACTCTAATATCAAAAGTAAAAGAGAACATCGACCAGCATTGAAAATTGTAACAAAGTTCTAGCACCCATAGGGAGGAAGAACAGAGTCAAATTAAATGATAGATAAGTTAATCCAGAATTCCAGATCACTCCACCAAATATTTATGACCACCAACAGCACGAGCCAAAGTTCAGCAATACGTAGACAAATCTTTTAAAGGGAAAAGAAGGGATTTAGCGTCTGGGCCTAATTTTCAGTTGATACAAAATGGAAGCATCAAATAATCATTTTAGACATGATATGCTAATAGCTGTTTTGATCAATAACAAATAAAAAGAATTGAATGCAGAGTTAACTGAAAGCAGACAACTAAAACATCCTGCACAATAGATGTGTGGATAAGAGAAATAGCAAGTTGAAAATAGCCTGATTCTAAAGAGGAAAGGAAAAAGATACAACTATAGTTTGGTCCCGAAAGGATGGAGAAACAGAGATGAGTACACTAACCATCATTCGGCATTTGTCACACTGCAAAAACAAATTATTCTCATACTCCTGTAAAAAAAAAATTATCAGCATGATCTGAAATGACTATTTTTGTAGTTACTACTCAATTAGGCAAAGTCAAAAAGATACGGATTACCCAGATGCAATTTCACCAGTCATACAACAAGAAAACCAAATTAGGGAAAATAGTCGTCTCAAAAATAACACAAAGAAGAAAGAGAGTAAGAAATGAGAGCATTCTCTAACCTCATCCATATGGCAAACATTGCATTTGTCCAGATCTTTCCATTTAACGCGGACAGGCCTATATCCAGCAGGCAGGTCTTGATTTATCGAAGATGCCGATTTCAAGGATTTTGCAAGAAGTGTGGAGTTTGATAATCCCTGACGGTATAATATATGCTTTAGAAACTGGAAACAAAGAAATAAGCAAAATATAGAACAATGCTTTCTAATACGAATAAGTCATTTGCAGATTAATGGCTCTACGGTCAACAATTATACACAATTATATAATCATTCAAAAGTGAATTAAATGATGCTATCAACTTGTTTATATGTCCTCTACGGAGCTTCTTCTGCCCCTACCCCCTACTATTCTGACACAAATTAATAATTAATCACTTCATAATAAAGTTAAAACCATAAACCTGTATATGCCATCTCTTGCAACCCTTCACAATGGAACACAACATGTCCAGAAAACTCTTAAAATTCTAATTAAGAGACGGTAAATGGAAACATCTCGAGTGCTTCTAAACCATAGTGTGCTTAACGTCATATATAATATAATACATCTTAAATAATATTCAGCCTCACTTGAAGATAGAGTGCATTTTAAAGGTCTTATATGCTTTTTGATAAAGAATGGTCTTATATGTTTGTATAATGTTAGTCTCATCTTATCAAACACATCGCTTGATACACTTCGATTTCCAAGTGTTGAATGAGGGAAAAAAACAGCAGATAATGTAGCCACTTAAATCGTATCCAAAGAAAAATAACTGTACTAAGACAACTGCAAAGTACTCACAGCTTAGTGGTCACTGGTACAAAATAATATAGAACATGCTCAGATTTTCAATAATAAGACAATGTCCAGAAATTGAAAGAACAGAATCACCATAAAGACAAAGTTGAACGGAAGAAAAACCATACATTTATAATTTTCAAAATTTCAGGATGAGAAAAGCCAAACATATGAGAACCCGATCCAAAGGTCCTTTCACTTTCACGGCCAGTTATTGATTCATCAAAACTGTCAATTTGTGCCTTCCTCATCCGTTTGTAAACTTTATTCCAGCAAGCGGATGGTGTAGATCCCTTAAACTGCAAAGGCAAGTACACCATAGCGACTAACATTAGCACTTCTCTGAACACCACTAGGCTAAATATTATGCCTATTAGATAGCAAAGGAAATGTCAGATGAGAAAAACAAAACAATATCAACTAGGTTTTCCAAGACTGACAGATACTCCTCTAAAAGAGAGAAAATGGTAACAAGCTGAGGCGGTATAGATCGTAATATGTTTTTTTATGAACTAGACATTAAAGTGTCAAATTAACCGCTAATACGGGTAAAGAGCAGGGCACATCTGAGCCAAGAAGTGGATATACAACAGTGTAGATACTCGACGATTCATCAGAGGTTCTACTGTTCATGGGTCACTCTTTCAAACAAAGATGACGGAAGGTAGCAACTTCTGTGATTTGGTAATAGACTTTCAAAGCTACAACTAAGACACTTTGCACACCCAAATCAAACCCGAAGAGGCATGCAACCGTACTACTGCACCGTGCCATTGTGGAAGAAGATCCAGGCAAGATATGCACTATTTAGGAATTAAAAAAAATCAATCTACTATCAATTGATATTCTCACCTAAATTCCTCCACTCCTCAACACTCAAGAAAATACTCATTTTTTATTACTGAATGCATTTTTATAGTCTTATATCTAATAATGCCCGAACTCTTTCTTCTGAATCGAGGACCTTCAAAATAACCAAGAACACTATTTTGACGGAAAATAGTATTCACAGAGATTTCAATCGAGATACCTAAACAAGGCATTAGTTTATTCTCGAGTTCTCGAATCAAGTTTAGTGGAATGATAATTGCCTTTTTGACAATAAATCAAAATTTCCATGGAGAATACATGAATATGCGAGATTATACGGACCAATACATTTGATTCGATTTAGGTCCAAATAATCAAGAACTCTATTTCTATTTTACCATAAAAATTCAAAACAAAATAATTTCTGCCTCGACAGATAACTAGTTATTGAGTTTAGAAGTATATCTTCGCTTTCAAAAAAGAAAATGTGTATTCGTTTTATTTATTTTTGATAATGTGGTGCCCGGGCAAGCTTTCGTGCACCCCAACTAATTTTACGAGATACCTGCCACCTCCGAATAGCAACAGATTCCAGCTAACTCTGTCCACCAAGACAGGACAGACCGAAAGAATCACCAAAGTATTTTTGTCTCCACTGGGATTTGAACCCGAAACCTCATGTTGTCAACCCACTTCATTAACCACTAAGTCACAGCCTTTAGTGCTAAGAGAATGCACATTCATTTGATATTGATCCTTGTGCATAGAAAGGTAGACTAGACTAGATCTGCACAGCCCTCCTAATAATAGCCATAAATTCATTTTTGGTAATAGATGAATATTACCATATGTAAGTTCGGGTGCACGATAGACCTCGAAACTCTGGTACATTTCTCTTTTGAATCAAAATAAATAAGGTGAAATATCTTTAGATGATTTGGCTTACAACAGGTGATGCCACACAATGTAAAAAAGGCACTATTAATCAAGGCATTTGGAAAGAGAGATAGAGGAGCTTTCGAAAGGGTACAGAAATTTTTTGTATAATTAAAGAAATGTGATCTCGACTGTTCTTTCTTTTTAGTGCACCGCAGAGAATCCAATTTGTGTAAATTTTGGGTCATCTTTTATAAAACATCATATTTCTTTGTAAATTCTCTATCTTTTTAGAATATCACTTGAAAACGGGAGTTTTTCTTCACATCATCAAGAAAATTCATTTAACCTTACCCAAAAATATGGTTTTAAATTTTTAACATCCATGACTATTAGTTTAGAGACAATAATGTGCTACTTGGAGAGAATAATACTTTTGTTAGATTCTCTACTCTTTTACATCCCTTGCTTATGAGATGTGTACAAGCCCAGATCAGTAATTTTTTTATTTATTCTGGGAAGGGGAAAAGGGACAAAATACAGTTCTAAGCATTCAAGGGAGTGCCCAAATAGAACATAAAGTAAGAACGCATGCTCATCTCCGGATATTCCTATGGGATCTCGAAGTGCTTGAGATTCTCAATTGACATTTTAATTGAATGCAATTCATTTGGTCTAAGAGGGATGGACATATGGAGGTCGAGGATTAGGTAGACGGTTAGTAGGTAGCCGAGCGGTGTCGCACATTAGGTGGGATGGACATGGGACTAGCCTCTCTACATTTCTCCATACTAATAGTATTGTTTAGTATCTGCATAGCTTCTTATTATTCGATGTGTTTTACTATCTCGTTTGCTATGTATCCTGTTATATGTTGCCATATTATGTTCTCCTCACATCGATGCTTCAAATTTATTTTTCCTCTCTTCCTTCCTTTCCTATTTTTTCCTTCTCTTCTTTTCTCTTTTAAGAGGAGGGTCTTTCAAAATCAGTCTCTCTATCCCACAAGGGTAGAGAAAAGATCCGCGTACATCCTACCTTCTCCCACCCAACTTGTCGGATTGAACTGTGTGCAGTGTTGTTGTTGTGCAATTCATCAGGTCTTATCCTCAATATTGTAGTCCTTCAATTCAAGTTCTATTTAATAATCGTGGTGTCCGGGTCAATTTGTGCACAGTACTTTACTTCAATTTTCTTTTTTTTATAACCACGGCGTCTCAACCAACTTGCGGCACCTCAACTAATTCCACACATATCTATCACCTCCCACCAACAACAGGTATCAGGTAACTCTATTCACCAAGGCTAGAACAAATGGGAAGAAATCATCAAGTGTTTTGTCTCTGCTGGGATTAAACCTGAGACTTCATAGTGCTCAACCCATGTCATTGACCATTAGGCACGCCATTAGGTACGCTCCTTTACTTCAATTATAGAGTGTTGTTGACCCTACGCTCTTTAGATGTCCATCTTATCACACATAAATAATTTCTCATTCACCTAGCTACCAAGCATAATGAGTATATTATAGTTAAACACGATCAAATGGAATGTTTTAACTTAGCAAAAGAAATCACAGTTCAATCCAATGTATCTTGTTTTGTAACCACTTTGAAAACCTTAGCTTGATTTTTTATTTACCCTTTCTTTTATATTTCATAAGAGAGAATAGTATAGTGTCCTTTTCATCTATCTGAAAACTTAATGAGCTTCCATACTTCAGTTAGTTTTTTATTACATCTAAGGATAACCTTTATCCAACGCTTAGAAGTTCAAAGGTACTAGTTGGTTTAACGCAAACATTCTCAGCAACAAGTGAAAAAAGATCCTCTCAAAAGCCATGGAGCAGGTATTTTTCAATAAAATTTCATGAAAGGATATCCAGAGTCTGAACAATGAACCCACTGTTTCAAAAGTGTGCTAGAATATTAAAAGAGAATAATATATAGTCAGTGCCTTCGAATAGGAGACCAAGGAATTTGACAGCAATTTAAAAACTGTATTAGAATCAAAGGAGTATATAGCATAAAACTGAGTGATTGACGTAGTTACAGAGAAAAATAAAAACTTGATTTGACATCATTGAACTGCAGAATACCTGTTCTCCACTGTCCGATGTAACTTTAAATAAAGGTCGCGTCCTGAAATCAGGATCTCTCAGTACCTCCATTTTATATGAGACACGTACACTGCTCCTGAAATCTGGCCCAAATGGGAAGTAGAAGAAATGATCATATTTCTACCACTAAATTAAAACAAAGGCACAGCAAACTGCTGCTGGAGAAGGAGATACAAGCAGTTACCTGTTACTGAAGGGAACTTCCTCATGGCAGTATAACCTTCTGGCCAGATAAATTTCTCATCTTGAAAGAGCTCCGAATCTTCTACTATTTTTCCTGAATGGGACATTGGCACATCAAACAATTGGTGTATACCAATTATTCATTAAGTGAAGAGAGAACATCCCTTAACTTATGAGAATAGGAAATGTTACTCATCAAAATAGGAAAAAATGAAGACCAAAGTTTCATGTATAATATGTTAAAATAGATGTCTTCATTGGACAAAGTGCTGATTAACTTATGGCCAATGAGTCAGATTAACTAATCAATCAATTACTGGACTATGATATGCTTTAGTATTAAAACCATAGAAGCAATTTCAGAGTATCTAATTGGAGATCAGAATCTCATGATGTAGAAAGGGCAAAAAGGGGGGAATGTTAGAGGTTTCTAATACATCTGGAAGAATCTCAAACTCAAAAAATATGTAACACACTAAATTCAATAGAATATTATTGCAATCTTTTTGCTCTCTAATCAGTATGCAGCATAGATTTGAAAAAGAAAATACCAAGGCTAACAATTTGCAAGTCCCCTAATTCAAAAGGGCAACTTCTGACATCCTCAAGCTTTCTCCTCAACTCTACATCCTCCGAACCAGAACTGCCCTCATCTTCTTCAATTTCAGTATTATTCTCTGCATTGAAACGATTCTGCAATCGCAGCATCCTCTTTGAGAGCTTCTGTTCAGTAAGATATCTGATTAAGAAAGAAAAATCAGCAGAAACCTAGTAACTGAATTAATATTAGGTCAGAACACCCCAAAATACACAAGCCACAAATAAAAGCAGCATCACCATATATACAGGGAAAGGGGAACTTCTTGATCAAAAAGCAACTTTTTTATCACTGTGGTGCAGTGTACAAGCCAGCTTGTGCACACCTTGACTAATTCTGTAAGATACCTGTTATCCCCACGAGCACAAGAAATGGGTAATTCGATCCATTAAGGATTGAACAAATGGGAAGAAATCACCTAGCATTTTTGCCTCCGCTGGGAAGGTAAAAGGGAACTTCTTTGCAACCAGAAGAAAGAAAAAGGCAGAATAAATTTCTAAACTTCAAATTCACAACTTCGATTTAATAAGATAGCATGGTTCATGAAGGAGAAAAGGAACCCTTGAAGTCCATAAGCTGAGGAAAATAATGATCCAGAGTAGAATAATAATGTGATTAACAAACAGGAAAGAATATTTCTTCCTAAGGTACTGATTAAACAGGAACACTCGGGAGGGTGTAATTGTAAGGTCAAATGGTTTTCTTTATGAAGAATTGTAAATAAGAAAATTAGTAAGGTGCAAGCAGTTGCACTGCCTGGTTTATCAAAAGAGCAACAGTCCAACTTGAAGAACAAAACAGAACCTAAAAGGCTAAACTTGTGGCCAGCAGAAAATTGATATAGCAGCAAGCTACCCTACCACATACTGCCACTTCAGTGAATCTGTGCTGGTTTCAGTAAACCAACATGGTCACCAGAAGTGTATGGCATTGATCTAGCCAATCTTAATTTTTTAAGTAATCCAGAATAGAAAGTTGAATAATGCAGGTGATCATATTTTGTACTTTCAAGTACAATGCACATGATCACAATGTTTTGGCTGGAGTAATACAATTCTGAAGGAAAGAAGTGAATTATATACACAGGCATCTGAAAATTGGTAGAACTGGGTAGCTATGACGAGCTCTTGAGCCAAGGGTCTATCATAAACGACCTAGCTATGTGCATCCTACCGTCCCCAGACCCCCGCACCATTTGTGGGATTACACAGCATATGTTGTCGTTTATTTGTTGTTTTGGGTTTGCTGTGTTGAGATGAGATAAAGATTGAACTAAGACCAAAAGCCTATACTAACACCTAACTAATCTAGCTAGAAACATATTGAATTATTTGGCTTCCCTTTATTTAAAAAATAATGGTATCCAGGTACCAATGAGATACCTTAAGATCTAAGATCATGTTGAATGGTGTATATAGTGAGGCCGTAAAGTTCAATACAGGTGAGAAAGAAGGATCAAAATGCAAAAACTGCTACCGCGGCTATAATCATCAAAGCTTTCACAGGAAAGGGATACAGTCTATGTATTGAGAGAATTGTTTCTACTAGTTTTCCCCGATCCAAGTAAGACAGTCACAAAATGGGAAAGCCCAATAAAATCTAGTGAAGGGCCAGAAAGAGGAAAAACTACTAAAATAGCATATGAGAAATATTTGATCTCGGTGATGTAACAAAGAAATGACACCAAAATGAACTCAGATAGACAAAGCGCTCACGTTTTTGCTTCCTCCAAACCTAGAACAAATTTTGGTTTTTTGCACTTGAGGTGAAAGGAAGAAAGAAGCCCTCTTAGGAAAGAGATAACTTGCTTTAACTTGACCCTGAAATCCAATAACAACGTTTCATAAGCCGGCAAGTGAAAACTGAGCATATTACTGCTTAAATGGTAAATAGAACTTCAATTACATTCACAATAAACCTCTAAGTAACACACCTAGCAAAATCATGGGTGCCAAAAAACTGCACAAGAACTGATTTTTCTCCACATACTTTGTTCAAACCTTTATACCCACCAGCAAGAGATTCATCTAGAACAATGGCAGGCCACATGGCATGACCTGTATTGGCAAATAAAACCAATGAAAAACCAGATAGTAGCTAAATTTGAGGGATTTTGCTCTCACATTTGTCCCAGGAAGTAAACAAGCATGCCAAATTAAGTTGGTAAAAGGTTTTATCTTTGTTATAATTCTATTTTGAAAGATCCTAGCTGCTAACTGTGTATAACCGTTAATGGATGTGTGAGGTTGTAAAATTAGACCAAAATTGCAAAAAAAAAACTGAACAATATTTTTAAAAAAAAAATTGAGAAGTAAAAAATGAAAATATTCAAAAGAGAGGATTTGATAAAGTTGCAAATCAGACCAAAAATTATCAAAGACAGAGAAATAGTAAGAAGTATAAATGGGAGCCATAATTTACCAGTCAGCTTGGCCCATGTAATATCACCAGGATCAAGAGCTTCACAGTCCTCCAAACTAGCAGCTAATACAATTAACTCATCAACATCAATTCCATCAGTTTCAGGACTCGTATCGCTGGGTCTCAACTTCAAACGATTCATCTCCTCAAATGAAACAGAAAACTTGATCCTTTCATTTGATAAAAGCAAATGTTCTTCATCCCCGTCTACATATTTCACCTGCATTGGACTCAAACATGTTTCATGCACTTGTCCGTCAAAAGATCAACCATAATTTATATAAAAAGAAACCAGAAAATCAATTACATGATGCCGTCCGGTCTCCGAGTTGTACCCAACTATTCGACCAGTGTACCAATCAGCATCTAATGGCCAATACGCCTATGACATACACTCTCAGATTAGTTGTTTAAACTGATAATAACAAAGGTATGCAATACATTCTAATTATTCAAAGTTTGATCATCTCACACCTTACAATGTAGTCCAATAAATTTCATGGGATCAACTCCTTCAAAACTCAGCCTGTAATACACACAAAAATATTTTTATTCATGCAAGCACAAACATATTCAAAAAATAAAATTGAACAAGGGGAAAAAAGTACCAAACCCATTTCTTTGTCCGAGACCCTGAACTTTTGTTATTCGAGCTATTCTCTGAAATACAATTTTCTTTTCGCTTCTTGATGTTACCTATTGAGTTAAAACCTTTGCAATCAATGTGATTGCTGTCAATTTTATTTTTACCAGCACTATTTCGAGTTTCTCTGGAACGAGACTCATTCAACAGACTAATTTCATTGCCATCTACCCCCAAACCAGCCAGCTCCGAATTAACCACCTTCCTCCTCTTATTCTCCTTCTTCTTAACATGTTTTACAACTACTACTCCATCATCTTCTCCTTCGTCGTCCCTCTCACTCTTGACACACAAATCCACTACTTCTAAATTTTCCACCTTTCTGTTCTCTTTCTCTTTAGTTTTTACAACCACTTCCTCTTCTACGCCCTCGGTCTCCCCCTTGTCTAATTTCACAGCGTGAGAAACTAGCCTCAAATCTCCCACATTCCTCTTCTTCATATCCTTATCCTCACTCTTTATAAGCTTTTCCTCGTCTCCAGTCTCATCTTCAACATTTCCATTGGATAAATTTGCTAACTTTTCCGAATGAGAATTGCCCACTTTTCGCTTCTGATTCCCCTTATTCTTTATAATCATTTCATCATCTTTGCCCTCGCCTTCTCTATTTCCATTGGAAAAATTTGCTATTTTTTTTGAGCGAAAAAATAGTTTTGAACTACCGACTTTTTGCTTCTGCATTCCGGTATTCTCTATACCCATTTCATCATCTTTGCTCTCGCCATCTCTATTTCCATTGAACAAATTCACTATTTTTTTCTCACTCGAAACTAGCTTCAAATTACCCACTGTTCTCTTCTGCTTCTGCTTCTGCTTCTCCTTATTCTTCACAACTATTTCCCCATCTTTCCTGTCTTCTATAATAGAAAAATTCGCCAATTTCACCGGCCGAGACACCTTCCTCGTCTCCCTATCCTTAAATCTTACACCCACTTCCTCTGCCCCATTTTCCCTATCCAAATTACAACTACCCAATTTCACTGATCTACAAACCAACAACTCGTAAAACGATGGTTCTTCTCGTTTCCTTTTAGGACGACGAGTATAAAACTGAGTAATCCGCATTTTCCTATCAAACATAGAACAATTTTGCTGCATTTCCGACGGCTTCCTATGATCATCGTTCTCCAAATGCGAAACGATTTTACGAGCTGCTTTAACCTTTTTAGACCCACTAGCACCAACATGAGGAGAAGTAGCGGAGTACACATCGCATAATGGTACGTATCTTAAAGGTGTGATTCCATCTCTATCATCATCCTCTACATCAACTTGCTGATTTCGCTGCTCCTCTTCGTCAATCCGCTTAGATTTTGAGTCTTCGTTAGGTGAAATTGATGAATCTGTGAAAGGTAACGTCATCGAATTGAGGAAAAAATTGACTCTCTTCTCTGAATTCGTTAGAAACGAAGGATTCAAATGAATTTGGGATTTTAGGGTTCCATAGAAAGGGGAGTTGTGTTTTGGGCAACAGGTTTCCCGCCGCAGTGGCGTATTTATATGGAGGGAAAAGGAGAAGGTATGATGATACTCCCCTTTTAAGCTGCTACTACGTTTTTCTCTATTTCTTTTTGTTGTGGAATTTCTCATTTGTTGTTCCGTTAAATTTGAATTTTATATATTGAGTGTGAATTAATTTTTTAGCCAAGGTGATTTCCAGATTTATGATTCAAAGTCGTGAAATTTTTAACAGCAATAATGACGATAGAGAAATCGACGATGTTATTGGAGATTTTTATGGCAATTGAATTATAAAAATTTAAAAATAAATTATCGTATGTAATTATTAATTATAAAGCTTAAATTTACTTATTTAGATTTTAAATTGGCGACCCTATATTAATATATGTATAGAGGGTCGAGATTGACTCTAAAGAAAGTGTTACAAATGCAGATGTTTGTTGAAAAGGTGTAATTGCAGAGAAGGAATACAAATAAGTTCATATTTTAACTATAATAGTCTATAGAGGTGGAAATCGACTCTGGAAACATGTTATAAATTACTATGATGCTTTCTGTTCTTGTTAACTTGAAACAACCTTTTTAAAAAATTATTTTAATTAAAGATACATTTCACTTGTAAAATGCACTTTACTCCTTTATCTTTCATACTTTTTTTTTATAAGTGTTTTATATTAAAAATATTATTGGGTGTGACACATTCTTTGAGGAAAATATTCAAAGACAAAATTAAAGGCTACTTTTAACTGTTAATTTTTTTATTATTTACTTTTTAAAAAAAAATCTAAAGTAATTAAGAACGATACTAAAATGAGGGATAAATATAAATCCAACGAATTCAGATAAAAATTCATTAATCTTTATTAATTTTACTTTAAAAATCATATTCCTCTTGACTTTGAAAAATAAACTTCTCCCTCCTTGTCTATGCCTATTTACCCTTAAATTGTTGACTTTTACTTTTCTTTAAATTATGATTTTGTTTAGTTTCTAATTTATATAGTAAATTTTCTTTAGAAAGAATGAATATTATCTTTTAGCTTAAAAAAAGGTGAGAAACATTAATTTACTCCCCTCTTTTTGATTTATTTATCCTTTTTTTTCAGTCTGTTTCAAAAAATATATTTTTTTATAATTTTTTTATTTTAACTTTTCAAATATGTGTTTAAGACTATGAAAATAAAAAAAATATTTTAATACATTTTACATATCTTTAGTGGAATGCATAACATTTTTTTTTTCTTAAACTTTATGTCAAGTTAAAACTTGACAAACAGTCGAAATGGACGGGGTCGTATGTGATTTAATAGCGTTTTAAATAAAATAAATGAGCAGAATAATAAAATTAAATTTACTAGTAGTTATCAAAACTCTCATATCTATTTATACAAGTGAAAATAACATGTAATAATAACATTATAATCATATTTCAATACTGACAATATAAAAAATAACAAGTAAAAAATACATATGTATTTTATAACAAATTATTTCCTAAAATTTACTTTTATTAAAAAACAATTTTAAACTATAATTAGGATATTCTAAAACCTCAATGAGAGATATCAATTATTGCAAGGGTATTGCCAGATTTTCCATATATTACCTTTATTTTATTAAAAAGTAAAAGACTCATTGATGAAATTCAAAACTCATTTATCTATATAAGCAACAGAAAATAAGCTTGGAGTGGAACTTAAACATAGACATACATAAAAAAAATATTATAAATATTTCCGTTGTGATTTTCGACTGTTGGTGTATGTTGGCCGTTTTACCCCTCTTAGTAGTTGTATTATGATATTTTTTTATCTGCGAAAGTAGGTGACATGGTACTAAGGTGGTTGATTAAATATTAGGTATTTGTTTGAAAATATGAAATACTTTGAGTTAAGAGTTGACTTCGACTAACAACCAATTATGATGATAGTGTTTTAATGATCTCATCATATCCAAAACGTATTTTACAAGTATTTTTACTACTATATTATATTTGAGAGGTCTCATATAAATTTTGAGCACTTGTTTATAGTTTAGATTTTTTCGTTGAGTTTTGGTAGTACCACCCAAAGTTAATGAGATCTTTTAGGTTCTTAAATGGTATTATTAAATTTACATGAATAAATAATCACTTGTCTTTGAAATTAAAGAATTGTGTGATTATGTGGACTTATGTGTAATATTTCCGATAGAAAGACTTGTGAGTCTTGAATATTTGTTAAGA
>JBDJHY010000116.1:21660579-21672966 GCA_039654485.1 Withania somnifera | reverse complement strand
ACTAATAATCGTATAATAATATTTGCTTTAGGGAATAAATAAAATAAAATACTAAATGAGAGAAAAAATGAAAGGAATAAGTGTACTTCAGTTATACATAACATAATTAAATTAAAAATGGACGCATGTTTCAGAAATGGGAGTTTGAATATTTTATATATGTAGGGCAGTATGAGCTTAGTTATATGTTAAAGATTGATTGAAGTTTCAATTAGACATGTCTAAATGCGAAAGTGATAAAATTGTATTATTTCGTATTTAAATTGTCTAAATGTTGAATGTTCGTGCCGATAAAACAAAATTTGGAAGGGGCGATCAAAATGCAATTTTTAACGTGTATTGCTACATGTTATTGCATTCAATTGTGTATATTATTACTTATTTTCTTTTTTTTTTATAAGCCTGATAGATATTTTTTCGCGAGTCGAGAATCTCGTAGAAACAATCTCTTTCTTCTAAAAAGGTAGTGATAAGGTCACATATATTTTAAGACTATAAATTAAAATATCAATTATGTGAATTTATGGTTTCTCCATGAAATTTAGATAAATGATCTATGTATTTTTTTTAAAAAAATTAATATAATATTATTTATTGCCACTTATAACATAACATGACTGACAGTTATATGAATGATGCATCCATGTTTCTGAATTCTAAATTTGTCTATATCCACAAACAAGTCTAGAAAAGATAAAATGTACATAAATTTTATCGTATCTTATAAAGTGAAAAGACGATTTTCAATAAATTCTAACCATTCCATCATAATCTATCACGATAACAAAAATAATACCAACTCAACTTATTATTTCAATTTCTTTCCTATTCTTTTCCCCCTATATTCTTTACGACTTCCCTTATTTCCACAAAACACAAAGTTCAATTTTGTTTCTAGTGATATCTCATACTTATTTCCTTTTTCTTTTTCATTTACTAATGATAAAGTTATATTTTTAGTGAAATTTCTACTTTTTAAAAATATTTTTTTTATAGAAAAATAAATACCAACATTATATTGTAACCACACTTTTCCCCAATAAAAAACAAAATAAGAAAAAAAGTAACTTTTTTTAACATGAAAAAGGTAAAAGTTTCACTTCGAATTTCCAATAAAAATATTTTTAAAAATAAAAATTTAAATTCAAAACTTTACAACCCTAACAATCCCACCACAATCTACCTGGGTAACAAACATAACACCTAGTTAACTTATATTATTTTAATTTCTTCCCTATTCTTTTTCCCCCATTTCTTTATAATTTCCCTTATTTTCATAAAATACAAAGTTCAATTTTATTTCTATTGATATATAATACTTGATGAATTTTCTTTTTCTTTTTCACCTACTAATGATAAAATTAGATTTATCATACTTAGTAAAAATTTATATATTTTTTAAAATAAAAAATGTTTTTTATAGAAAAAAATACAAATGTCATACTAAAATTATACCCTTTTCCCCAAAAAAATAAAATAAGACAACAAAATAATTTTTTTCGGCGTGAAAAAAAAAGAATAAAGTTTTTACTTCAAACATATTCCCAACAGATTTTTTTTTCCGTACATAAAATTCAAATTCAAAATCCTAAAACCCAATCATCCCACCATGATCTACCTCGGTAATAAACATAACACCTAGTCAACATAACAGTTTTTCAAACAAAAAAAATAAAAAATAAAAACACTAAAGTAAATTAGTTGAACCACTCTGCCCTTCTCTCCTCTAAACCCTAATGATTTAAACGGCCACCCACCACATTTCTCAGCACTCACTCCAATTTTGAGCTGTCTCCTGCTTTTCTTCTCCAGTTCTCCCATCTCTCTCTCTCTCTCTCTCTCTGTATTTAAACCCTAGAACAAGTATAAGGAATTTCTCTTCCTTATCTTTCTAGGGTTTATACAATTCTCTTCGTTTTCGTTGTCGTTTTGCTTAGAGTTCTGTGTTCGTGTGAAGTGTAATAATGGATCTTCAGAACCTTGCGGGTATCCTTCGTGGTGCTCTTAGTCCTAATCCTGATGAACGTAAAGCTGCTGAAAACAGTCTTAGTCAGGTTTTATTTTTGCTTATGAAGTTGGATTTTACAAGTTGTTTGAGAAGAAGCTCATCTTAATATGATTTGTTGTTGTGATTGAACTGAATTTGATCGGATTTATTTGTATTGATTGAATTACGATATGCGAAAACAGTCTTAATCAGGTTTAATTTTGCTTATTTGTAAGCTGCAGAACTTGAATTGTTCAAGTTGTTTGTGAAGAAGATCAGTTTAATCTGATTTGTTGTTATGATTGAACTGAACATGATCGGATTTGTTTGTATTGATTGAATCGTGCTTTTCGAAAACAGCCTTAATCAGGTTTAATTTGCTTATTTTGTAAAGATGCTGAAGTTGAATTGTTCAAGTTGTTTGAGAAGAAGCTAAGTTGAATCTTATTTGTTGTTATGATTGAACTGAATGTGATCGGATTTATTTGTATTGATCGAATTATAATATGTGGAAACTGTCTCAATCAGGTTTAATTTTGCTCTTTTGTAAAGCTGTTGAAAATTGCAGTGTTGAATTTTTCAAGTTGTTTGAGAAGAAGCTCAGTTTAATCTGATTTGTTCTTTTGATTGATCTGAATTTGACCGGATTAGCTCGTATTGATTGAACTTCAGAATAAGCTTAGTTTAATCTGTTTTGTTGTTATTATTGGATTGGATTTGTATGTGTTGATTGAATTATGATGCACAAAGGCTGTCTCAATCAGGTTTAATTTTGCTTATTTGTAAAGCTGATGAAAATAGTAATGTTGAATTTTCCAAGTTGTTTGAGAAGAAGCTCAGTTTAATCTAATTTGTTATGATTGCACTGAATTTGACCGGATTAGATTGTATTGATTGAACTTCAGAATAAGCTAAATTAAATCTGTTTTGTTATTATTATTGTACTGAATTTGATGGGATTTGTATGTATTGATTGAATTATGATGCATGAAGGCTGTTTCAATCAGGTTTAATTTTGTTTATTTGTAAAGCTGCTGAAAGTAGTAGTTTTGAATTGTTAAAGTTGTTTGAGAGGAAGCTCAGTTTAATCTGATTTGTTGTTATTATTGAACGGAATTTGATCGGATTTATTTGTATTGATTGAACTTCAGAATAAGCTAAGTTTAATCTGCTTTGTTGTTATTATTTATTGAATTTGATCGGATTTGTTTGTTTTGATTGAGTTATGATACGTGGCAACTGTCTCAATCAGGTTTAATTTCCTTATTTGTTAAAAACATTAGTGTGGGTTTTTTCAAGTTGCTTGAGAATAAACTGAATTTGATTGGATTTGTTGCTATGATTAATAAGCTCAATTTAACTGTGTTTGATGTTATGAGCGAACTATGATTAGCTATGAAAATAGACATGTACATAAAGCTGATGGAAAACAGTTTTTATTAGATTTAATTTGCTTAAAAAGCATTAGTATTTAATTTTTATTTGAAGTGCTTGAGAATAAGCTCAATTTAGTTAGATTTGTTGTTATGATTGAATTATGATTAAATCTACGTGTTTTGCTTTTCATCACACATACTGGTCAGAGAGTTGCAGTATCTTCTATTTAACTATTGGCAATCATATTGCGTGTTTCAAGTTGGATTTTTGACTCAGTTGTTATCCTTATGTTTGATATATAACAATGACATATAGTTGAATTATCCATTTATCAGTCGTTATAAATATAGTTTCTTAATTGTGCGGATAGTGAACTGTTTTACTTGATTTTGTACTCTGAAATGTGTTTGTATAGGATCTGACTTTTATTCTGCGTGTTTATCTAAGACTGTGGTGCTAGTTTTAGCTATTTATTATTGTTGAATTTGAATCATCTTTTTCCTCATGGATTACAAATTCTCAGGTTGACATTCTAGGATGTTCAATACTCAAATGATTTGGAGAATAATTCTTTTTGACCGTGGTGCATCTCTGTTTGCAGTTTCAGCATACCCCTCAGCATCTTGTGAGATTGCTGCAAATCATAGTGGATGGATCTTGCGACATGGCAGTCCGACAGGTGGCTAGCATTCATTTCAAGAACTTCGTTGCAAAGAACTGGTCTCCTCACAATCCTGGTAATGACCTTATTATATACTTCCACTAATGAGAAAGAAAGAGAGAGAGAGAGAGAGAGAGAGAGAGAGAGAGAGAAAAGATATATTCTATATGGAATTAGATGTCAAAATGAATATTCATGATGTCTTCATTAGTGGTTGGGTAAATTTGGTATTTATGTAGAAATTGGTGTTAATGTAGCTGAGCAATCAAAAATTATGCCAAATGACAAGGAATTGGTGAGGCAAAATAGCCTCATATTTATTGCACAAGTTCCTTCATTGCTGAGGTATGATTTCTTATCTGTATAGGTTGTAATGTGTTCTGTATAGAAATCCCATTTGATAAAACAGAGTGATGATAGTCATTTTCTTGTACTACTTTTTAGCAGTTGACTTCATATAAGTAGACAAGTTTGTTATTGTGAACACAGGGTACAGTTGGGAGAATGCCTTAAGACAATGATCCATGCAGACTACCCGGAACAGTGGCCAAATCTTCTGCCCTGGGTAAAGCATAATCTGCAGGATCAGCAAGTTTATGGTGCTCTGTTTGTTCTGAGAATTCTCTCGAGGAAATATGAGTAAGTTGTTTAGAGATGAAAAACCACTTTGAGTGGCTTTTTGTTATCTATGGATCTTCATTCTGTGCTCTAGATCATCTGGATGGTGAAACTCCATTATAACTTCTTTGTGCGCTGTTTCTATTTACCAGATTCAAATCAGATGAGGAGAGAACACCTGTTTATCACGTCGTTGAGGAAACTTTTCCCCACCTGCTCAGTATATTCAACAGACTTGTTCAGATATCAAATCCGTCAATTGAAGTAGCAGACCTGATCAAGCTAATTTGCAAAATATTCTGGTCGTCCATTTATGTATGTTCTCTTTGATGTGCCTATTTTGTTTATCTTTTAAGGATGAGGGTTGTTGTTTATAATTATTTAGCTGAACCTTTAAAGAAGTTTTTGATGTGTATAGCGAGTTTCTCTCTGTTCACCTTTTCATCTTCTGTTAGTATTTTCAAATATTCTTGATCGGAAAAATAATTCATGGAAGTGACCTGAATAATAGAAGCTGTCCCCCTATTCTTCAATTTCAATGCTTGATAATATGGCTCTTTATTAAAAAAATTTGATAATGTAGCTGAACTGTATGCAACTCCTTACTTTGTCCATGTCAAAACACTTTTCCAGTTGGAGATTCCAAAGCAATTGTTTGATCCAAATGTGTTCAATGCCTGGATGGTTCTTTTCTTGAATATATTGGAGAGGCCTGTCCCTTTGGAAGGCCACCCAGCTGATCCAGAGCTAAGGAAATCTTGGGGATGGTGGAAGGTGAAAAAGTGGACAGTCCATATATTAAATCGACTTTACACCCGGTAATTGATACCCTCATGTTTATTTGGTTCTGACAAATTATAGCTTGCTTCTAGTGTTGATTTCACTTTTCTTTTTGATATCCTTGTCTTATTCCTTTTATGTTTTTTCCAGGTTTGGAGATTTAAAACTTCAAAACCCAGACAACAAGGCTTTTGCTCAAATGCTTCAGAAGGGCTATGCTGGGAAAATTTTGGAATGCCACCTTAATCTATTGAATGTTATACGTGCTGGTGGTTACTTGCCAGATAGGGTGATCAACCTCATTTTGCAATACCTAAGCAATAGGTTTGTGCAAGAACTTTGTTTACGAACTGGGGAAATATGTCACTTGTACCATTTATAACTACTACATTATCTCCGTTGGAAAATCTTCTTATACATAGTAGGCAAAGCATGGCCTTTGGTTTTAGTAAAGTTAAAAGACTTCTTGAATGTTTTTGTTGTGAATTGTATTGATATCTTTATAATACTACAATTTTGTTTAGTGGATTAAAGTTGGATGCTCTAATGTGGATTTAATGAGAAAAAAAGTAAGGTACTGTGATAAAGTGCTCTCATTTGTAACTGAGAAGAGAATTTTCTTTTAGCTCTTCTATTGGTGACCAGACACCTTTGTTTTCGCTCTTCTATTGGTGACCAGAGAGTGAGTCTTGGTCAGTGAGAATGCAGTTGAAATGGAAAAAGCGTCATAATGCATTTCTGTGCCCTCATTTTCTCTTGAAAATACCCATTAAGAGTTTGTAGGCCTATGGATGATACTCTAGATTAATAACATAAAGTGAGTTGTTTCCGAGAAAATTAACAGATTTAAGGCTTCTCATGTTTCTAATGGAGTGAATGGTTCATCAATAATTTCCAATAGTTCACAAAGAAAGTAGACAACAATCTTTGGATAACCTCAGTTTTGAGTGAGCTTGTTGAATGTGATGTGTCTGATAGTTTTTTTGAGTGGAGACAAACATCAATTCCGGTCTTCTGTGAAGAATTACTGGCTTAACTATTAAGGCCTTTCTTCCGAAATATTGATAATCTTTTAGTTGCTTTATTTCCTTTGCTACTTTGCTACTTTGCTTTGTTTCTCTAGGTTTCCTTCTAATAAGCATGTAATAAGTGATAGTTTGGGCATGTGAGGACAAGTGAGGATGCCCTAATGTGGAGGCGTGAATGATTGGCAGTGACGGACCTCAGGAGAGGAAGAGTTAGTTGGAAGAAGTATGCGGGGGAAGTGATTGGACTTGGTGCATATTGATCTTACGAGTACATGGCCTTAGATAGGAGAGTTTTGAGGTCGCGTATTAGGTTAGAAGGTTTGTTGGTAGTTGAGTTTGTCTACTTGTGGGATCACATTGGGTTGTTGTTGTTGTTGAGTGATACTAGACGCTGGTTTTGATTTTAACTGCTGATTATTTGACTTCAATACATGTGCTTAGCTTTTCTGCTTCTCTATTTTCTCTATATCAGCCACTTTGGGACGGATCTTTTTTCCTTCTCCAAGTTTCTAGAGTTGACTGTTTGGTAACGGAGATGTACTCTATTCTTTCTACATTGTACTGGCTACATAGTTATTCTACTTTGTATTGTGCAGTATCTCAAAGAGCAACATGTACAGCTTGTTGCAACCGAGACTTGATATTGTTCTTTTCGAGATCATCTTTCCGCTTATGTGCTTCAGTGATAATGATCAAAAGCTTTGGGAGGAGGATCCTCATGAATATGTGAGGAAGGGTTATGGTAACTGCTGTTCTTCGTTATTATGTGTATTGCTGTCCCTCTACTCATCTGAGTTCAGCAATTTAAGATTGAGGCTCCTCTTTATAATGCTGCAGATATAATTGAAGACTTATATAGTCCCCGAACTGCTGCAATGGATTTTGTAAGCGAGTTAGTAAGAAAGCGTGGTAAAGAAAACCTTCAAAAATTTGTACTCTTCATTGTTGAGATTTTTAAGAGGTATATTCAATGTTATTTCACATGGCAACCCACATGTTAAGCTCTTTTCGTGATAACAAAGTTCTTGTGTTCACATTTTGTATTTTATTTTCTTAGATATGAGGAGGCACCCCCAGAATACAAGCCCTATAGACAGAAAGATGGTGCTCTTCTTGCAATTGGGGCTCTATGTGATAAATTAAAACAAACTGAACCATACAAATCAGAGCTTGAACGTATGCTTGTGCAACATGTGTTTCCTGAATTTAGCAGTCCTGTGGGTCATCTTCGAGCCAAGGTGCGTTGGTCCGTGTTGTTGATCATTGTTTATTTGCATTTGATATGCTCTCTTAACGACCATTCTGTTATTCTGTCTAATGATTTCCTTTGGGTTTGCTTTTTGAGGATCAGTGTGGAGGCAAATGTTGAAATATGTAATTTACTTTTTTGGTTTGCCTTTCCTCACATTTATCAGAAGAATTTTAATTCTATTCAGTGAGATTTCACAATTTATATATCTAGTAGCTCCAAATAGGCTCCCTCAATTTGAAATTGCTATTTCATACGCTTCATGGCTCATTGGACTAATAGACTGGTCAATGCAGTCTAAATACCCTGAATGTTTTTTTTTATAAATATTTTTAAAGCCTTATGTTCTCATTAATCTTTTACCAATAACTGGAGGAAGATTTGGGCTGACTCGTTCCCTGTTTCTGAGCATAAGCCGTCTTTCCTATGCAACTGGTGGTTTTCTTCCTTTTCTTTGAACCTTGCCAATTCCTCACACGATCTTCAAATATTGTATCCGTCCCTTCTCTGTTCCTGTTGGTCTTTTATCGTTAGCTATTTTTGCAATGAATGATACCATGGCCTATAATGGAGAGCATATATAGCAATTTGCTTTGCATTTTTCTGTTTATCATAACTTCTTATCCTCAAAATTGATCTGATACAGCCTCATCATTGTCAATGTTTTATCTTTCTATCATAACAGGCAGCATGGGTTGCAGGACAGTATGCCCATATCAACTTTTCAGATCCAAACAACTTCCGCAAGGCATTACACAGTGTTGTGACTGGAATGCGTGATCCTGACCTTCCTGTTCGTGTTGATTCTGTTTTCGCTTTACGCTCATTTGTTGAAGCCTGCAAAGGTAAACTCACTCTCGGAATTTTGGTATCTTCATGTACGTTAATCCTGCTTGCCCTTCTCATCTGTTTGTATGTGCAGATTTGAATGAAGTTCGGCCAATTCTTCCTCAACTACTTGATGGTACTTGCAAGCTCCTTGTGTTTTGTATTGCTAATGAGCATCAACTGATGGTTTTATCTTGTTTAATAATGCTTTCCATTTCAATTGCGCTCAGAATTTTTCAAACTTATGAATGAAGTCGAGAATGAAGATCTTGTGTTTACACTCGAGACTATCGTGGACAAGTTTGGTGAGGAAATGGCTCCTTATGCTCTTGGGTTATGCCAGAATTTGGTGAGAATATTTGTTATTAAAGCTCTTTTGACTGCAAACAATATCTGGGCCACCAAAATATAATGAGTTGCTTTTTAGGCTGCTGCATTTTGGAAATGCATTAACTCGGCGGAGACAGAGGAAGAAGCAGATGATCCTGGAGCTCTTGCTGCAGTTGGATGTTTACGAGCCATAAGCACAATACTTGAGTCAGTGAGCCGGCTTCCTCACCTTTTCATTCACATTGAGCCAACACTCCTGCCAATAATGCGTAGGATGTTGACTACAGATGGACAAGGTGCTTTTTTATCAGGATAAAGATATATTATTTAGACTTGGTTTTTTGTTCTTCTCTATTCGAAAAAGGTTGCTTTATTCTTCTGTTAGCTTGTTACCTTTTTATTAGTAGGACAATCATTTATTTGAAGTTAGAAGTTTCTCAACCTGTGTGGTATCAGATTGAGTAACACTTCTTACTTATGCTCCCAGTTCATCTGTCTTGAAATAATTTTTGCACTGTCCAGTTCTCATCATCCAAATTTCATGCTTTCTCGTGGAGGAATTGAAATATAATGTAGTATTGGCAAGTGAAACAGATGAGAAAGTTTGAGGAGTTCATTAGTTTCCTTTGCTTGAGGAAGTCAAAGAGTCGAGCATGTCATATGTATGTGTTCTGTTGTTTCTAATTAGATTATATGCCAGATGAGAGCAATTTCGCTCCTCTTGATTTATTAAATTGACTCCTCTTCTGTACCACAAAGTAGAAAAAACAATGATGGTTTGCCTTGAAAGCATTTTTGAAGTGTTAATCTGCAGAAAGACTGGGTTGATAATTGTAAAGTTATTTGTCATATTCGGCTTCCCTATGTGATGTTTGGAAAAAGCTGGTAGTTCTTTTGTGAAGGATGCAATTGGTAAACTTCTTGTGGTCATCATAAAATAATTACTAGCTTCGTCCCTAGTGTATCTATTTGGACAGGAGCAACTTATCATTTGTTATTTCCATCTGTGTTCATTGATTTATTAGAAAAATGTGATTGAATGCAATCTTGTGTAGGCTGAGTCTTGTCCAAAGTCAGCATGGTTATGTTTGCAAGATTTATTAGTTGAACTACAATCCTGATTAAACTAAGCTAGATGTGTTGCATATTTCTTGGAAAACAATGTGTTTCTCTTATTACCAATTGATCTTCCTGCAGAGGTCTTTGAAGAGGTCTTGGAGATAGTTTCATATATGACATTTTTCTCACCAACAATATCAGTGGAAATGTGGAGTCTTTGGCCATTGATGATTGAGGCGCTAGCGGACTGGGCTATTGACTTCTTCCCAAGTATGTGTATACATTTTAATGTTCTGAAAAGGCCCTTCTCTTGGATGGGATTGGTTTGTAGTTTTTATCTTCTGTTACTTCTAATGCCTTCCTGTTTGATAAACACATTTGCTTTGTGACTAGGTCTTGGGATTCAGTAATTACTTAAGAATTTTTGTTTCGAAGAAGTAATTAACTAAGAGTTCATGATATGTTCAACTAAGTTACATGTGTTTAGCTATATCATTCTAGAATTATGGAGTAAAAGATGCTCATTGTGCCTGAAACTTACCAATTCAAAAAAATAAATGAAGATACTCATTGTGTCCGGGGAGATATTGGTGGATAAGAGTCTCATGAGCAAAACCCTTTTTTTCTTGTATTTTGAACTAATCTTGTCCTTGCTACTTTTTATCCATTTTATTTACTTCCCTCTTTTTCATATTTCTGGAAGAGGTGCTGGTCGTAAAGAGTAAACTGCAAATTAATCTAGATGGTTGGATTTCATTTTATCTTTCTAAAGGTTGTTCATGTTTGGTGAAATGATATTGCGATGCTGTTATATTGCCTATAATATTAGGTTTATGGCCTTAGAGAGATATGATGCATTCTTCTGTTAAAGAGATACAAGGTGCTGCAGAATGCAGCATATATTCCTTCTTTTGCCAGTTTAGATGTTCAATCATATATATGCAACTAAAAAAATTACAGTTCTGCTCATTGCCTGATCTGGTTCTTCTTTTTGTTGGTTTCGATTTATGTTTTTGCAGATATATTGGTTCCTTTAGACAACTATATATCCAGGAGTACTGCCCACTTCCTCACTTGTAAGGATCTAGACTACCAACAAAGCCTTTGGAATATGATATCATCTGTAAGTCTATTATTTCCACGGTGTTTTAGCTTCTGATCATTTTGCTTTTGATTAAAATGTGGAATACTTAACATTTCTTGTCAGGTTATGGGAGATAAAAATTTGGAGGATGGTGACATTGAGTCAGCACCTAAGCTTATTCAAGTTGTATTTCAGCATTGCAAGGGACAGGTGGATCAGTGGGTTGAGCCGTATATCCGAGTCACAATTGAACGGCTCCGTCGAGCTGAGAAACCATATTTGAAGTGCCTCTTGGTCCAAGTGGTAATTACTGTATATCAATCTAACTGAGAATAGATGTGACGTAAAGGTTTTTGTTCTCTTTTTCAGAAATTGGAGTGTGCATTAATATAGCGCATGAAACTTTTTCTTATATTTTAGGTGGCGGCAGGTACCATGTTATGGAAGAACTTAATTCTTCTTTTTTACTGTTTTATTGTCGAATTCGATACAACAACCATGAATTTTAATTTTACTTAGTGTGTGTCTGTTGTGAGAAGACGCTTCAAGGACCATGTGTTCTTTCCTGTCTTCCTTCTAGGAACATCAAATTTGGTGGTGAAATGCCTTGGCCTTTATGCATATGATAAATTGCTGATGTTTCTATGTGCTTTAAGTATTGTTACTCAGGTTGCTGACAGCTTATTGTTCTTTTATAGATTTTGATTCATAAGTTATTGATGTTTCTATTGTTTGATAATTTTCCTTTTGGCAGATAGCTGATGCTTTTTATTACAATGCGCCCCTGACATTAAACATTCTTCAAAAGCTTGGCATTGCTACAGAGGTGTTTAATCTCTGGTTCCAGATGTTGGGACAAACAAAAAAGAGCGGAGCACGGGTTTACTTTAAAAGGTGAAGACCTGTTACTCTTTCTGTTTCCAATGAAAAGGAGAAGTTGAGACAACTTTGAACGAATTAGCAGCAGGTAAACAGGCCTACTAATGTTGTGTTCCTTACATTGTTCTGTTCTGCAGGGAACAGGACAAAAAGGTTTGCTGCTTGGGCTTGACATCTTTGCTCCCTCTTCCTGTGGATCAATTGCCAGGGGAAGCGTTAGAGCGTGTTTTTAAAGCAACTCTAGATCTGCTTGTTGCCTACAAGGATCAAGTAGCAGGTTAAACTTATTTTTGTTTTTTCCTCAATATTTTGGTGCATTACTGTGCCATATAATCATCTAATATGTTTACCACTGTGTTTAGAAGCGGCTAAGGAGGATGAGGCAGAAGATGATGATGATATGAATGAATTGCAAACTGATGAGGATGATGAAGATGATGATGGGTCTGACAAAGAAATGGGGGATGATACTGAGGAAGGGGATGAAGCTGACAGCACTAGGCTTCA
>JBDJHY010000116.1:21644848-21659693 GCA_039654485.1 Withania somnifera | reverse complement strand
GCAATTAAAAAGTTACAGTTCTGCTCATTGCCTGATCATGGTTCCCCTTTTTGTTGGTTTCGATTTATGTTTTTGCAGATATACTGGTTCCCTTAGACAACTATATATCCAGGAGTACTGCCCACTTCCTCACTTGTAAGGATCCAGACTACCAACAAAGCCTTTGGAATATGATATCATCTGTAAGTCTAATATTGCTGCTGAATTTTAGCTTCTGATCATTTTGCTTTAGATTAAAATGTGGAATGCTTAACATTACTTGTCAGGTCATGGGAGATAAAAATTTGGAGGATGGTGACATTGAGTCAGCACCTAAGCTTATTCAAGTTGTATTCCAGCATTGCAAGGGACAAGTGGATCATTGGGTTGAGCCGTATATCCGAGTCACAGTTGAACGTCTCCGTCGAGCTGAGAAACCATATCTGAAGTGCCTCTTGGTCCAAGTGGTAATTTACTTTATTTTCAAACTTATTTTTGTGTGTGTTTCTCTTGTAACTGTGTACTCTTGTTGGTATGTGGTAAATGGATTCTTCCTGGAACAGTAACACAGGAGGAGTGCTAGTTATTTTGCTTCAACCACTCCCGTTTGTGTCCTTTTTTTCTTTTTTGGGCTGACCATCGATATAGAGAAAGTATAGTCCGTCATTTCTGAACCAACATGTATGTTCTTCTTTTGTAATTAAAGCAATGTTTAGATGATATTAATCCCCTGCAGCATTGTGGTTGATCACTTGAATCCTATATATCGTTTCAAGTTCATTTGGAACCATTTCATTGGAATACTCAAGTTTCTCTTCTGCAACAAATATAGTGGTTATCAACCACTAGAGTTCTCTACATCACACACTTAATCACTCTACTGGCTTACGTATTTCCTAACCAAATTAAGATAATATTCTAGAGCTGGACTGTTTGTCTGTGCAACGACTTGGACTGAGCTTTTTAAGCCAACTAATTGGTATTCCTTTTATTGATATTTCTCCATTATGTTTTGTTCTCGGATACTTCCAAATGGTTTGAGAGAGAGAGAGAGAGAGAGAGAGAGTGGCTTTCTTGAGCTCAATTTGCTTTTAGGTGCATTCACTCCCTTTTTAATGCCTTCAGTTACTATGGTATTGCGCATAGTGAAAATTCTTTTAGAGATCTACGTACTATATAGACATCATCTCAAGCAAGCTTGAGCATTTTAATAATTGGGTGCATTTTCATCTATCAAATGATTCTCCTAGAAACTTAAATATTTGAGAGTAACATCAGAATTACATTTCTTGTAGAATTTACTTATATGAATTTATTATAGAATACAGAGACAAAATAGTTTAGCTTAGTGTAGGTAAGCATCAATAATTCTCATGTGTTTTGTGAGAAAATACTCTAGAAAATGTCTTATCTTTTGAATTTTTTTTTTCGGAGTATATTTTTCATTATTTAGTTGGAGTGTGGAAACTATTTGTGAAACATTTATTGAAGATGATAATAATTTCAGCAAATCATTTTTATGAAAATTTTGAGTTTTAAAAATTGATAATAGCGCCTAACTGTTAGTTGGAGCAGTGGTATGAAGTTAAGAGTTATCTAACTGTAAAGTCGTATTTGCCCAGACTGGATGTCTCTCTGTTTGGTGGAAAATGTTTTCCTTGAAATATATTTTCCAGCAACCAGGCACCAGAAAATCATTTTTTCCTGGAAAACATTTTCCAGGAAGATGCTTTCTGTCATTCCATATTATGAATGGAAATGTTCAGCTGATTAACATGTGTTTACTTCTGTAGACAATCATTTATTTTTTCCAATTTTATTCAAGGTATTTTTTACTGTTCACTGTTTCTCCTTAAGTTGCAATCTTTGTTTTCCCATTTGCATTTATGTTAACCCATTGTGCTTTGGGCGGTTGGATGGGATACAAAACCGATGTGGAGAAGCGCAGCAAAAGTTTCCTGATTAGGCTTGCATTTATTATAACAAGCTAACTGAGAAAAGATGTGAACTAAAGGATTTTGTTCTCTTTTTCAGAGGGAAGAGTGTGCAAAAACTTAGCACATGAAACTTTTGTTTATAGTATAGGAAGTGTGTGTGTGGGTGGGTGGGGGGTACCATGTTATGGAAGAATTTTATTATTCGTTTTTTCTTGTTTTATTGTCGGAATGCTATATAACAACCATGAATTCTAATTTAATATGGGGTGTATCTGTTGAGCGAAGATGCTTCAAGGGCCATGTGTTCTTTTCCCGTCTTCTTCTAACTGAACATCAAATTTGGTGATAAGATGCTTTGGCTTTTATGTGTATGATGAATTTCTGATGTTTCTATGTGCTTTAAGAATCGGTACTCAGATTGCTGATGGCTTATTGTTCTTTTATAGACATTGTTTCACAGTTTATTGATCTTTCTATTGTTCGATAATTTTCCTTTTGGCAGATAGCTGATGCTCTATATTATAATGCGCCTCTGACATTAAACATCCTTCAAAAGCTTGGCATTGCTACCGAGGTGTTTAATCTCTGGTTCCAGATGTTGGGACAAACAAAAAAGAGCGGAGCACGGGTTTACTTTAAAAGGTTAAGACCTGCTATTCTCTCTGTTTCCAATGAAAACGAGAAGTTGAAGCAACTTTGAATGAATTAGCAGGTAAACAGGCCTACTAATGTTGTGTTCCCTATCTTGTCTTTGCAGGGAAAATGACAAAAAGATTTGCTGCTTGGGCTTGACATCTTTGCTCCCTCTTCCTGTGGATCAATTGCCAGGGGAAGCCTTAGAGCGTGTTTTCAAAGCAACTCTAGATCTTCTTGTTGCCTACAAGGATCAAGTAGCAGGTTAAACTTATTTTTGCTTTTTCCTCATTTTTTGGTGCATTACTGTAACCATATACCATATATAATCATCTAATATGTTTATCACCATGTTTAGAAGCGGCTAAGGAGGATGAGGCTGAAGATGATGATGATATGAATGGATTGCAAACTGATGAGGACGACGACGACGACGACGACGAAGATGATGGGTCTGACAGAGAAATGGGGGATGATGCTGAGGAAGGAGATGAAACTGACAGCACTAGGCTTCAAAAATTGGCTGCACAGGTGATTACTTTAAATTATGCTTCTAGTTTATTATTGGAACCTTACTTCAAATTGTGCTTTAAATTATGCTTGTAGTCTACCATTTGGATTTTGCTCTAAATTATGCTTTATATTATGCTTTAAATTAGGCTTATATCCTACTATTGGAATCTGTACTGTTGATGCTCCATTTCGTATGTGGATTTTGTGGTAGAGTAGAGTCATCTATTACTTACTGCATTGTTTTAAACTGAATGAGGAGTCGGAAGACAACCTCTCTACCTGCACAAGGTAGGAGTAGTATTGTACGATTACGCTGGGTATGTTATTGTGGTTGAGGAGTTGGAAGACATTTGTATTTTACTATTGAATTAGCAGTTTGAGGTGGATCTGGTTTCCATCCTTTATATGACAACAGTTTTGCAACATATTGCAGATAACTAGAGGATTTTTATTTGAATGAGGTTGATGAAGAGAATACATTGGGTTTCTTTTAGAAATATTATATGATATATTAAGGACCCCGTCATGAAAAAAACCTTTGGCTTTGGACTTCTGCTTTGATAGATCTTTCCTCTCAAAATATGTTTTACCTAACCCACTATGTCCTTTGTTTAATACCCATTTTCGTACTTGATGATACGAGTTTGGTAGTGACATTTTCGTGCCTCAGAACACGAAGAATTTGAAGTACCTTCTGTAGATTACCTTTGTAATGGCTTCTTGTAGGAGAATTTATTATAGAACGAGGCTTAGATAATCTCTACTTAAAGATAAAGAAGATATCGTCAGAGTTCGCATCTCTAAAAACTGAGTTTTTGTGTTGCTTTTGCAGGCGAAGGCTTTCCGTTCACATGATGAGGATGATGATGTTAACGACTCCGATGATGATTTTAGTGATGATGATGAAGAGTTGCAATCACCCCTTGATGAGGTGGACCCATTCATTTTCTTTGTGGAAACAATTAAAGGTATGATGCTGCTGCTTATTTTGTTTTTGGAAATGGTTTTTGCTTGGTGTTGGCAGTCGCCTCACTTATTTCTTCTCCTCTTATCATTGGACTGTTGGATCCAGTTTTGCAAGCATCTGATCCATTGAGGTTCCAGAGCCTTACCCAGACTTTGGACTTCCGTTATCAAGCATTGGCAAATGGTGTTGCTCAGCATGCTGAACAGAGAAGAGTGGAGATAGAGAAGGAAAAAATGGAGAAGGCGTCGGCAACAGTTGCTTCGTGATTTTGTTCATACAGTTTGCTTTCGGCCAAAACACAATTTGTCCTGAGTTCTTCGGGTATCCCTTTCATTCAATTTTATGATTTGAGAAAGGATTAAGTTGCTAAGTTTAAATGTTTTGAGGAGTCCGCTGGTTCTGGAAACTTGCAAGTCTTGATGTGAGCAATGCATCTAAATATGTTCCTTGATTACTGAGAGGTGGAAGATGAAGTTGCAACTTGGCCTGCTCTCTTTCTTTTGCTGTGTGGTCTTGATGAGTCTCTGTGAAGTGGGCTATTCTATGTCAGAAGATGCCTCTTTACTGGTGGATGTTTTTCGAGTGTCTTGTAGTCCATTTTTATACGGATGAAAACATTAGGATTATTCATTGGTGGCCTTTCTATTTGGTTTAGGAGGGTGGTAGAGGTTAAGGGATGGGGGTAAATGCACACAGCATTTATCTTGTGTATTATATTTGTTCGGGTACCAGATGATGCATATACTGTCTGAATTTGGGTGAATTAGTGCCCTAAAGTTTTGTAAGTCACGGTTGTAGTTTATGTTCAGTATCTATACATCATTGGTTTAGCTTCGCTGCTTATTGTAAAACTTTTTTTTTTGTATTCTTGGAGAATATTATAATTCTATTTGTTCTTTTCTCTTGGTTTCTTTGAATGTACCATGCTGTCATTCGTGTAATGGCTATGTCATACCGAAGGTGTAGTTGAGCATATTTGAACATGTCAATGTGTCATGGACAACGTTGGACGTTTTCTTTGCAGGCTTAATCGGACAATAAAAAGCTTATAGTATGAGTTTTTATCCTTTTTTTAACAAAGAGTATTCCTTTTCGAGGGCAAGGAGTGGCACCAGCAGCTGCTTTTATCCCATTAACTTAAAATGCATCCAGTTTTGGAAAAAAAGTAATTAGAATGTAGTCAATTAAAGTGAATTTATGATCAATCCCCTCCCCTGAATCTACAATATTAAGATGGGAGATGTGAGCAACCCCTCTTGTCATTGAGCAGCAGCAAATCTAGAATTTTGAAGTATCACATGTGGCTCCTTTTCAGCAGCATTTTGTCAGAGTCAATAGGGGGAGCCTTGACTCATTGGTTTGTTTGAGTCTTTACTCTTTAGTCGAAAGGGGTCTTGGGTTTCAATTCCACTAATCACGATATTTGTTAAAACAAACCTCATTCAAATATTTGCCAAAACAATAGCAAAAAGCAAACTTTGTCATTGACACTATACAATTACCTGCTAAGAGAATCTTGTTAGTATTGGTATAAACTTGTTACTTTGGGTGGCATATTTTGTATATACATATATATATATTCAATCACTTAGCTCATGCTTGACCAGCCAAAAAACTATTATATTGTACAAACATGCTAACACGTAGTACCGCATTTGTAAAATTGCAGTATCTATCCATCCAACTAGCAAAATGAAAATGTGTTTGGGCAATATAATTACGGAATTATCCCCCATTGAGAATAAGGCGGGAGGCTGGTCTCCTTCTCGAACAAGCTTGTACACACGAAAAGTCACATTTAAAAAACCCCTCTAAAACCTAAACCACCTTCTTCTTCTTCTTCTTCTTCTTCTCTCTATTGTTAAAAAAGAAAAATTGAAATTAGTTGGGATATGTCAATGGATCTGGACCCAGATGATGTCTTTCGTGACGATGAAGATGACCCTGAAACTGAATTCTTCAAGGTAGTTTCCTTTATTCTTTTTTCTTTTATATAGTTTTGAATATTTAGATTTCAAATTTTAAATTTTAAATATTAAATTATTTTATTTTAATTTAATTTAGTTTTAAAAACTAGTTAAATTAATTGCCCTGAAGCAATTTGTGACAAGTAAAAAGGAACAGACGGAGTCATATTTTTGGTTTAGTCTCAAATGGACAATCAAATGAAATTAAACATGCAGGAAAGAGATGCAATTAAGGAATTACTATGATTTTTCACTTTCTTGTTTGGTTTAGTATTGGGAAGGAGTGAGGTCTTTTGAGTAGGGAGTGGCGTGCTTTGTCTTGTTTTTTATGTTAGTAGTAGTTGTCGTGTGATTCTTGTAGTGTTTTATCCTTGGATTTATATTGATTTTCGTTTTTTAGGATAGATATATTATTGTAGCGCTGCTTTTGCTATTAGATGTCCTTGTGTTATTATGTATTGCTTATTGCTTTATTAGATTCTTATTATTTTATTAGACTGTGGTTTTGTCGTGAGCCGAGATTTTATCGAAAACAACTGCTCACCCTCACCCCGAGATACCATAAGATAATGGTATGAACTGCGTATATTTTACCTTTCCAGATTTTATTTTGTGGAAATATATTGGGTTTGTTGTTGGTATTATTATTTTTTAAATAATCTTAAATTGGCAACTAAAATCAAACTAAACGTGCAGGAAAGGGATGCTACTAAGGAATTATTGGTGTATCTTGTTGATGCTTCGTCTAAATGTTTTCCACTACTTGCCCTGATGTAAGTCCTTTTTACCAGCTGCTTTTCTTTTTGTTTAATCTTTTCGCTTGATTTTTGAACGTTTCTCATTGTTATCACTGGGCGAATTTAGTAGGTACTTTATGGTGCACATGAACGCGTCGTCTTTTTGCAAAACAAGTTTTTTATGTATATATTTTTTACAATTGATGTAATATGACGTTCTGACCCTCATGATACAAAAACGCTTAGTAGTGCACTTGGTTGAAAGCTGAGTTATTTACCTAGATGTACAAGTGTCAATTCCTACTTGATGCATTTTTCATTCTCCTTTAGTTAGTAGTGCACCCATCTTCTGAAGATCATAGAATTGCCTTTACTTCTTTTTAAGCTGATAAAGTTAGCTTGTCCACTGTAATTTTTTCTTAGAAATTAATCTATAATTGATGGAAAGGAGTTTCTTGCAAAACACATTTGTTAATATGGTTCAAAATCAATTTTTTTGGAGTGCATTTGAACTTTTCAGTGGAAATTGGGTGGAGAGAGTAGCCTTTTTTGGTGTATTTTTTTGTCTGTGAATAGTGTCAAAAACTTCTACCTGTTTTGTCTTACATTTTCATGGTTATTAATAAATGCAGGACGAAATAATGACTTCTAGCTGTCAAGTTGAGCCACTAGGGATGCATCTCATTTGTCTTCCATATTCTGATGACATACAGACATGTTGAAGAGGCAGGCATATTATGTCTTAGACATAATTAAATTCTTTTTCTAATTTTGAAATATAATGAAGTCTATATCTGACAAATGTGTGTACTTGCAGCTTCATACTGATCCAAATTCCATGCCTCATGCAAGTGATGACCAGATAAAGAAGGCCTCCGCTTTAGTGAGATGTATTGGCATCAAAGATTTTTCTGTGTGCCAATTTGCTAATCCTGGTAAGTTTCTCTTAACTTGGGAAAGGAGATCAATGTTTTATGCTTCTATTATATATGCAATTTCTATTCCAAATTGAAGCTTCTACAAGGCTCTCCCCAGGTATTAGAACTAGAATGGTGGGCTGGTTAACTTTTATGGGGCGGGATCCTCTTGGAGCTTGATGTTGATCAGATGGAAATTAATAATATCAATTATAGGGTGGGCATCCAAATGAAGCGAAGTTCCTAGTGTAATTTGTTAAACATTTCGAGCTGGTTATATTTGTGATCATATAGAAGTTCCTTTTCTGTTCGTACGAGATCATATCTTGCCGCATTACAGAGACATTATGCAGGACTACAAGCTCTTGCACTTGATGAAGACGAGATGCCTGAGATTAAAGACGAGACTCTTCCAGATGAAGAAGGGATGGCCAGGTAGTGTGATGGGTTTCCACCATCTTAGATTCCTTTAATCTGTGGAAGGTCTCGTTTAGCTTTCAACTTGCTTCTATGTTTTGAAAATTTGTTATTCTGAAATTTCCTTCGCTTGTATCTTGTTTGGGTGCAAGGCCGGGTATTGTCAAAGCATTGGAAGAATTCAGGCTCTCTGTATATAGAGAAGACTATGAGGAAGACGACTCGAAGATTGATGGAAAAGCTGAACCCTCCAAGAAACGAAAAGCAAATGCTCTGAAAGAATATGATTACTATGCGTGGGCTGACCTTGCAGATAACGGGAGGTAACATTTCCAAGCTTATGATGTTTATAGATCTATGCCTGATCTGGGCTTTAATAACAGATGCAATATGTTACCGATCTATAATTTGCGAGGGATGATTTGGTTAGATAAACTAGTTGGACAAAGACGTCTATTTTGTGCTTCAAGTGAATGTGGAACTTTTAGTGAGATGGGTACAAAATATACTTTGGCGAAAGGTGTTATTGAAGGCTGAAACTTTTTCAGAATGCACATCATAAAATTCCATTAGTTTTCGCAATTGTATTTGTATTTCACTTCTATTTGTTGTGACCTTGCAGTTAAAAGGACTTGACAGTTGTAGAGTTGAAGTATTACCTTGCTGCACATAACCTACCAGTCACTGGAAAGAAAGAAGCCTTGATTAGTGGGATCTTAATTCACATGGGTAAATGAGTATGGAACAATTTCAGATCTCCGGATGTCTGCCATAAGCTTGTACAGTACTCTTTTGTTCTCGACCTGTTGAGTAGGCAGTCTTTCTTTCAATTTGAGACTTGTAACTCAGGCCTATTTTGGAAATTAATAGTTTTTGTCACCTGTTGGTGCATGTATATGAGAAGTGGCAACATTGATTGAATATTGACGACAATGGTGTAGCGATGGGGTTTATTTGACTTCACCGACTAACTTTCAAGCCCTCTCTCTAGTTGCTCTTGAAACAATTAGGAGGTTTTGAAACATGGGCTTATTCATTTCTACTTCTGATGGAAACATGGTTGGTTCCATAAATAGGCTCAAATCAATATGTTCCAAGACGAAATATAGTATTTATCTTAATGCGATCACTGATCTTAAGCCTTAAAGCTTTGAACTTGGCTTGTCCTCTTATGTCCAGATCACTGTTTTCTGAAAATATATAAAATGTGGAAGGATCATTTTGCCTTTTGTACCTGCAGCTTTATTTTGAAGTACCAAAATGTCAAATATTTTCATATATAATTAACTCTTCTGTTTTTTACTTTTAGCATCACTAATTTATGAAGTTTGTTTGTTTGATTAACCTGCATTTGTATTGGAATTTTTACTAAGCAGGTAAAGGCACTCAAATAATAAATACAAATTGTAGGTTGGATAGAACTTCAGATTTCCTATTACTCTTACACTTAAAAAATGCCTTCTGACTGAAGTGATCAAGCAAAAACTAAGCAGCTTTTGGTAGTTCCAACTAATCAAATCCTTCATATTATATAAGGGGCTTTGGAGAGATTTTGCTATACATAATCTTCTTTGCCTCCTGCGAATTCTTGCACCAATGCAATATCATATAATGGATCTCTCCCATATGCCTAATTCACTTTAATATATGCAGCAAGTGACTCTTGGAATACCTTATGGTCACAAAAGAACTCCAACGAAAAGTGGAAAGATGTCAGGAACCACACCAGTGACCAGAATAAGATATTGGTACTTTTACTACCTTTTGTTATCCAAGTACATGAATTCTACAAGTTTGGCGAAATCGAGACAATATCTTAAGATGTTGGAAGAGCTCCATGACAAATGCCTCTGAGATGACCTGAAGCCTTTGGTTCAGAGAGACTGGGATGTTCAAGGTATAGCTGGACACCTAGAGGTTCACTACTCATGGACTTGATAGGAGTTATAAGAGGTGCTTGCTGCCACTGCCGGGTATCTGTTGGGACCCACATTTCGGCATCTTTGCTGGTATCACTCTGTGGGAGAGAGCGAAAGTAAGCTGTTATCTCCCACCTGCAATCTATGAAAGCTAACAAGTTGAAGAATTCACTTCTACTTCTCACAAAGGCAAATTGCAGAACCCAAAGGCAAATGTATCAAGTTGTGGATAAACAAAACGAATATTTCATCCTTTAAATCACGTAAACTGACAACTCTTTACAAAACCATTACCCAAGCAAACCATCTTTATTCAACAAGATATTTATATGGCATGAAATTCTTCACAAATTTGCAGGAGTCAGTTGAATTGTTTTTTCGATTCGAATTCACAGATTAATACAAATCAATTTGTACAGAAGGCATGATACAGAATAAGATTCAGCCATGTCAAATTCACATTGCTGTAGATGCTAGCATAGTGTATGATACCAATATATCCTGTTCGGCTAAACAAATTCAACTAAAGTTGCTTTTAGTGGGATGTCATAGGTATAAAAGGTTGTTCTCCATTAAAATGTTCCATTTACCTCTGCTTCTATTTGGCTAAAGTAATTCACAAGGTGGCTAGAGTGAGATGTCACAGGGGTAAGATGCTACCTTGAAATTCAGCACAAAAGGTCTATATGATTCTTTTCCCTCTCCCTTGGATAGTTTGTCCTAAGTACATTCTAACGTGATCAAAAGAAGGTCTATAGTGGCGTTTAATATGAAGTTCCTAATTAGCTTACCTGGTGGAAGAACCTTCATTAACGATTGTGACAAAGGAAGCTTGATCAAAAATGATCTAAGAGAAAACTCCAGATCAGCTTCCTCCAACTTTGAACCATAGGACTGGTTCACATTTGTCTTGAAAACAAATCTCTCAAGAGGTATGTTGTTGCTAGCAGAAAAAATCACTGCCACTCTCTCAACCAATCCCTGTGGGAAAAAAAGCATGATACTTCTGCAGAACAATGATAGCACAAGAATAAAAGCCTATAGGCCAGTCTCTCATTTCCCTTGCGAAAGCAATAAGATCAAGGAATTAGCTACTCGTGATATAAAGGGCACAGCAAAAAGTTCCACTATCCTTCCCCTGAGGGAAAACACTGGATGATGTGGGTGAGAGGAAGGGTGAAGTCAGATATATCTACTCACACATTAGCTCCAGTACGCAAGATGAGCAATTAACTATTATGGACCAGTTGAAAAGAAATGGAATAAACCTTTTGCATGAAAGGAAGAAGTCCACTGACAGAAGAATGGATGTATTGTTGAAGCTCTGGGTGTCTAGCTCTTTGAACCACAACATTCATGTAACGCCGTCTTTCAAATGCCCCTTCATAGAACAAGATCCATAATTCAGAAGTTTTCTAGCTTAAGCAGTAAAACAGAGCTCTGAATTTCAGCTAATTTTTCTTTTACCACTTGGGTAAACTCCTTTGAGGAACACAATTGATGTAATGGCAACTTCTAAGAATTCTACAAGAATCTGGGCAGTTTCACCTGCAATTTCACAATAAAGATGACCTCCCTCAACAACAACCACCACCTACTGCTTGTAATTCTACATGTGGAGTCAAAATAATGAGGAAAGAAGGTTCAGAATCAGTAAATTAGAACCTTGATAAGAATACAAACAACCTTGTGGACTTCGATTGCGATCCATCAATCTCTCTTCAACTCCAATGATTTCTGTAACTCTGGTTTCTGCTCAAACATGTGAAGCAGTCGCACAATGAGTTCTCCTTCAGCCTATACACAAAGAATACATTTTATATTGACCAACGAGGCTGCCTTTTTTACGGTTCGCTGGTATCATAGTAAATGGATTTCACCTCAAACCGGCTTCCTCAGTTTACTAGTTTTAGATATTAGGAAGGATTATTTGGAAAGGTCCCAATTTTAATGATTGGTTCATTATTTAATCCTTTTCAACCTAGAATTGAATACAAAAGTTGTACCCAAATTCCACAAGCTCTACCACTGCCAATATTTTGATCATCGGTATCACTGATTAACACATTACTGATCAAGACACATAAGAAACAGTGGAAAAAGAAGACAATATAATGTCAAATCATTAAGTTCCATATATGTACCAAAACATCACCTAGCAGCTGATACCAATGTATATAACAGTTTTTATTAAGCTGCCAACAGGGATGGCGCTTTGGATGCGTTCCATAACTAGGCACCGAAATACACGAATATAAAAGACAAAACAGAAAACAACATAAAGTATTCTCAATTGTGTCATTGTAATAATTCTTCAGAACTGTAAAAAAACCATGATTATCTTATCTCATTGAACAAACTGTGAAGGAAGAATGACACAAGAATCAATAACTCTTCTTCCTGTAAGTGCCATAAATTTGTCCCTAAACAATAAAAGAGGGCTTTTACAGATCAAATTAGACCCTTCATAAGCCTCTTTAAGTATCACGGTACTCCTGAAACCTTTATTAGTGATGTAGAATATACCATGTTGTTTGATTAAACAAAGCAAAAGTCTAGGTGGTAACCGTAACTCGGAATGAAACGCATCTATTTGAGCAGATGTCAACCTCCTTTCAATAGTCAAACTGAGGAGCTCGTGAAGCACTGCTACCACTCTCTTTTGAGCTTTGGGATCAGCAAGTTCAAATCTTTTAGCATTCAGGTATGGAGAAGGGAACTCCATCTTCTGCCACTTCTGAACTTCCTTAAGGTAGTTCATGTTCGGCCTAAATCCTGCAGGATAACGCATTTGAAATGCAAAAGGACCAACATAGTTTCCATCTTTCAATACTCTAGCTTGCCCTTTTGAAGTCAGGATTCCTTCACGTGCCAACCTTTCCTCTCGGGCAGTTACTGCTAGAAAAGAATCCCAATTTTCCAACTGAAGGGAAGCTCTTCCATTGACATCTTTCACGGAGAAAAATTGTGGGTATTTTGGAATCAGTGACTGGCTGAAGTCACTAGGCAAACCCAAATCATTCTCAATCAGTTGAATGGTTTCCAGTGGCAGCATGCAATCAACCGACAACATTAACAACTTCCTTAGATTCTTGACCAAAATAGGTTCCATTTGCGCCCTTGCTTCATCTTCTTCTAGTGCTAATTTATCTGCCTTTTCAGTAAGCATAACCATCGGTGGACTTCTATTACCACCAGTGACTCGGAATACAGTGGGATATTTCTCAATTATACCCATGAAGTTCCACTTTTGAACAAATCCAACTTCTTTCTCAAGGTCTCTAAGGAGGAGGCATTGGTTTTTCTGTGATTGAATTATGGATTTCAAGTGTAAGATCAGTGATGGTTTCTTCTGAAGCTCCATGACTCTGTCTAGATCATTCACTCTATAGTATGTTTTCTTCTTAGGTCTCCTCCCTCCACTGGATTTGAACATGATTTGTACCCAAATATGCCCTACTCTCACAGATGGCAATGGATGGAACAATCTTTGCTTTCCATTGACCGTAAACCATTTTCGAGATTCAATTAATGAGAAGACAATCACACGTTTATGCATCTGGAAAAGAACAGAGACTTGCCCAATTCAGCGTAAATATTTGAAGCGTAATAAGATTTTGGAGAAAATAATACCTTTCCCATTAAACAAAACCTACAATCAGGAAACGATCGGGACAGTCATGGAGCTTAGGCTATCAATAAAACGAAAAATTGCTCTAGATTGTCACTACTTAGGGTTGTTCGGCAGTGTTCTCATGTTCGGTTGGTTAAAATTTTTTAAGAACATTTCTCTAGGAAAACAAGTTATTTAAAAATGAAGAAACTTGCCTAGTGAAAGTAGGAAAAACAAGTTCTACAAGAAGCATTCCACATTGGAGAATCCCTTCGCTAAACTCGACTTAAAGGCACCTACGAACTCTCTCATTAGGAAACTCATCAAGTAGATCTTTCGAGAGCTTAACCTTTTTTCTATTAGAGTCGCGAGCTTGTTGTAATATCCTCCTTATTCTCCAATATACCTAATCTTCATCCCCACCCACATAGGCCGTAGCTACAATCCCCATCACCCCACACCCCTATGCCACCTCCCACAGTATTTGTCTAGGTTATATATCAATATTTTTTTGGATAACTGTGGTATCCGACAACTAATTTCATTGGATACCTATAACATCCCACTAGCTACACGTACCAAATTGTTGCTACCGGTTTGTCTCTACTGGGGTTTAAACCCGAATTTCTTATTCTCAACCTACTTAATTAACCATTAGGCCACACCCTGGTGCATATATAAATATTTTTGAAGATAATGCTTTTTGCTTACTTACCGAACACAAAAGATAAGTAGTAAATCACTTGTTTTTCCTAAAAAAATATTTTCTTTCGTACCAAACACACCCTTAAACACAGATTATTTCTCCACTAGTACAACGTCAAGCTTTAAATTTGTAAAAAAATTCGAAATGAAGGGAGTTGAAGCTCTTCGATAAATAAGAGCAAACACATAATCAAACAATTCAAATTCACTTAAATTATACTCTAATTACAAAAAATTACAAGAGTTTAGGTCAAATTAGAGAAAAAAGGAGCAACTTACAAGACCGGTGTGGACTGAGACGAATGAAAATGGCCCCAAGTTGCGGTTCATTTGCTTTTCAAGGTGCAATTTTGCATTTTATAGTAAACATAATGAAAAGTCGAAGGGTGAAATTGAAAGTTTTCTAAGTTAAGGGGTGGAATTGAACTATTTTATAAGATAAGGGGGTAATATTGTACTTTATCTAAGTTGAGGGGAAAAATTAAGAGGTAAGATGGACTCTTTTCTAAGTTAAAGGGGTAAAATTAAACTTTTTTCTTCG
>JBDJHY010000116.1:21600478-21612078 GCA_039654485.1 Withania somnifera | reverse complement strand
AGATCATCCTATGGACTATGGATCTCAACCCACTTTTACTCGGTGCCAAATTATCATGAAACATGAATCCAGTTCTATGAGTTACCATTATCACGTGAACCAATTCTCAAAAAACTAAATTTTATAGTCAATCAACTAAAAAGGTTAGAACTTTTTTATGGACAAATAAAAGATAATGCATAAAACTTTGACGGGAATGCAACCTAAACCAAGAAGACTTTTAGGAACAAATGCCAAATCCAAGAATTACCATTCTATCATAGTACAATCAAAATCTAAAGAATAAAACTTTATAGCCAATCTACCAGACATCAACATATCTCAAAAAGGCAAGAACTTTTTCTTGCACAAAGCAAAAGTATGAAACTTTGATGAGAATTCAACATAAACCAAAACCGAGCTAAACAAAGAAAAGAATTTTAGCAACATAAACAAGAATGTAGAAGTCAAATATAAGAATTACCATTCTATCATAACACCATTAAATCTAAAAAAAAATGAAAAAAAAAAAAACTAAACTCAAGCCAATCGACCAAAAAGGTGAGAACTTTATATCGACAAAGTAAAAGATATTTTTTTCTAAGTCAAAGTAAAAGATATGCATAAAACTTAAATGGGAACTCAACATAAACCAAAACCAAGACTTAAAAGATGGAACTTTTAGCAAAAGACACACAGTTTTGAGCTCGTCAAGCGAAAATGCATAAAACTTAGATGGCAATTCAACATAAACCAAAACCAAGTCTTACAAAAAGGAGCAATTTTGGCAACAAATCAAATCTAAGAGTAGCAATCTATCATAAAACTATCAAATCGAAAAAACCTAACTCAAGCCAATCAACCACAAAGGTGAGAACTTTCTATGCACAAAGCAAAAGATATACATAAAACTTTAAAGGGCATTCAAGATAAACCAAAACCAAGACTCGTTTTAGCAAAAAATACATACTTTTAAGCTCCTCAAGCCAACGAGGAATGCTATCAAAAGTGGTCCTTCTTGAAATATCATAAACAACAAGAGCACCAAAAGCACCACGATAATAAGCAGAAGTCACAGCTCTAAACCTTTCTTGTCCAGCAGTATCCCAAATCTGAGCTTTAACTTCTTTACCATCAATTTCAAGAGTTTGGGTCTGAAACTCAAATCCAATAGTTGCTTTTGAATGCAAGTTAAATTCATTTCTTGCATAACGTGTTAGCAAATTAGATTTGCCTACTGCAGAGTCACCTATGATTACAATCTTAAAAAGGTACTCCTCACCTTCATCATCTGATGAATCCATTTTGGTTAAAAAAAGATTTTGACAAAGAATATGAAAAAATGGTGATCTAGAGACTAAAGAGAGATCGAGAGAGAAAATGGTGTTGGTTTTTTGTATAAGAAGTGGTGGCAAAGCTGGCAAAGATGGGGTATACAGAGAATGTGCAACAAGTGGTCTCGCTGATTTTTTTTTTTTTAAAAAAGAAAAATCATAAGTGGTTTTTTCTTTTTTTTGGTAAATTAAAAGGCTATAATAATAATTTTTTTTTTTGAAAAAAAAAAAAGACAGACGGTTGGAGTCAACATTTTTTTTAAAATAATAATATGTTTGTCCCTAATATTGATAAACTCTAATTTTGATCCTCGTATTATATGATTTAGTATATTTAATATAAAATATATTAAATTATATGTTTATAATCTCTTTGAGTAGAAAATACAAAGTAACAATACATAAATGAGTCACTAAATGATGCAATAGTTAATAATTTTGAAACTCTGAAGAAATAAAAAGATTAATCAGATAGCTGAAAATTAAATAAACTTAAAAATATATCATAACTCGCAAAAATTAAAACTAGAATTTAGGATCGAAAATATTAGTATTAAACTTTTAAAAGTAGTTAAACAATCATCATATTTTAAATTTGGATGTTAATTTTTTAACAGAAAAGAAAATTAATGCATCTGAAAATCACACAAAGATATCTAGTTATGGGCGGAGTCATTTATTGTAAAAGATGATTGCGCGTGCATTTTTTATCAAATATTATGATGTGTACAAATATTAACTATTAATTATTGTGAGTGTCTATTTAATTTTGTATATTCTTAACATAATTGAGAAAACAATTTACACACGCTTCATTAAATTTTTTATCCGCCAATAATTATGAGTTACAATTTTAAATAAATAATATTAAAGTTTTGGTTGCGTTTTCTTTTTCATTTTCTAAATAGTTATGTAGGGGTTGGAGAGAAGTGATGGCAAAGCTGGCAAAGATAGGTACAAATAATTTGTTAAGAAGTGGTGTTGCTGGATTTTATCAATTTTCCTTTCTTCAATGATTTTATAAATGGAAGAAAGAATAATCTGTTTCTATTGTCTTAACTAGACATTTTTGCAAGGTTAATGGTAAAATTACTTTAATTACATAGTCCTAAACAATGTATTTTGTTTTCTTAGATGATTAAACAGTTAATTGTAAATCTGTTCCTATGTAAATATGTGATGGATGTGTGAATTTATTAGTAGAGGCATAATTCGAAATGAGGTCATTCGAGATAATGTAAAAGTGACTTTAATGAAAGTCAAGATGGAGAAAGCAAGGTTGAGGTGATTAGAGCATGTAATCAGGAGGGGAACGATTGCCTCAGTGCAGAGGTGTAAGATGTTGGCTATGGATGAATTCAAACGAGGTGGAGGTAGATTGAACAAATATTAAAGGGAGGTGATTAGATATGTCGTGGAGCAGTTACAACTCAACGAGATCATAGCCCGAGATAGGAAGATATAAAGAACGCGTATTAGAGTAGAAGGACAATAAGAAAAAGTGTGTCTATATTAGTAGGTAGAAGTAATTCGCTTTGATTAGCCCTACTAGGAATTGTACTGCTAGTCTTGTAGTGTCTTGTTCTTAGAGTTTTGGTGAAGTTTGTTGCTTTAGGTAACCTGCTTAATACAATATTATTTTATGGTAATCTTATTTTTATTACTATTTGTTGTTTTGTTACTACTTATTATTCCTTATTCTTGTATTATATTTTTTTTTCTGAACTAATTTTGTCTTTTAAGCCAACAGTCTATTAAAAATAGTTTCTCTGTTCTCCTCAACTGTCACTTGGTAAAAATATAATGAATATATTATTAATGTAAAATTTCGATTTGTAGAAAACTTTTGAGTTAATATAAAAAAAAAGATAATTAAATATACTAAAGTTGTCCATTATTTTATTTATCTTCAACAATAAAGACATAAAGGTTTTTATTTTTATTTTTTATGGTAGGGATAGGGGAAATTTGAATATTCCATCTACCTATATCTAATACCAATTTTCATTATAAAAGAAATTAATTGCAATTACAATACCACATTACTATGTATAATAAGAGGTTACAAGCACATAACTCTCGGACAATATGTGTGCTCGCACCCATGTATGGTGCTCATTACGAAAAATTTATTACTCTATTCGTTTTAGTTTACTTTTTAATATATATTTTTTAATTTATTATCAATTTTAAAATTATATAAAAAATATTATAAATTAATAATTTAAAATATTTTAAGAAAATATGTAGAATATTTATTTGACTTTCAAAATTTTATCAATGTCACATTAATTGGGATAGATAGAGAATAACACAATAATTAATAATTAAAAATATTTAAAAATTATGTAAGAAATTTTATTAATTCTCCAGACTTCATATGTGCCACATAAACTGAAAAAAAATATATTAGTTAAAAATAACATAAAAACTACTTAATTATAATATTTAATAACTTTAAATATTTAAAAAATATATAATAATTTAATTAACTCTCTAAATTCATCGTTATCACATAAAATTCATCTCTAAATTTGGTTTGGTTGGTGCCACCAAATGGTGACTAAATGAAGGGAGTGAATACTAACAAACTTCACCCAATACCCATGTCATTTCCATTGTGCTTAAGTATGCATTTTATTACCTTCAAAATTAAGTAAATTACTTAATTCGTCTGTTATTTTAAAATAATTAGGCTTTTATGTCAAAATAACTATTTTTAATTTTTTTAAAAATTAAGAAGCTTGATTTATTAATTAGATAAAGAATTTATTTCATTTCAGTTTTAGCAATTTCTATCGATCTCAGTCAATTTGGTCAAATTTCAACTCAATTTAGCTACAAGTTTAATATATATTTGGCCACATTTGCAAAATCACTTCAGCCATGTTTTGCTCTTTACTTATATAATTAAATTACATAATTTGTCAACATTCTTACCATGTTTACTTATTCCCTCATTAATTTAAATTAATTATATAATATCATTATAGCATGCGATACATACTGTAATCATACCCAGATACGCACATACATGTGCTGTGTGTGATTTTTCAATTCTTTCTTACTCTTCTTAAGATTTGGTGAAACGCATCCAAAATCATTGCAATTGGTGTATTGCAGTGGTATTTGAACTGTTGTCATATGAAAGTCCATACGACACTTCATTTCATGTCCGAATTCGTCATGGTCTTACCTGCTTTCCTGCAGCCTACTTAAGCCGTGAGAAAGGAGAATGCTTGTTGTCAGCTTCTATTTTCTATTTCTATCCGAGTCTATCTTTCGGAGAGAACCACCTCTTCCATCATACCCACATTCAAACAAAGAACTACTAATTTCAATGTTGTAAATATGGCTAATTTTCGAATAGTATATTAAAGATCTTTAATTCTTCCATGTTAGAGCTTTCCAAAAGTTCCACCTTAGTCCATAAAGCTGGCAATACTTGAAGATCCTTGGTTTGGTTTCTTATAAAAGACCTCCTTGCCTTTTTTTTTTAAAGTAGTATGTTTTAATCTACATCACGGATCCTTTAAGAGCAGTGCATTTTTCAAAGAATCCGATACAGATGCAGAAATATATTTTTATATTGCCGAGTTCGAGCATGAAAATATTGAATCTTGATCCAAACAAAAGAGGCAAGATATTATTCAAGAACTGAACATATTTTCCACTGTGGCTACAGGAATTACTGTCAATGCAGTGTTGGAAGCAAACGAAGGAAATGAATAATGAACTTCAATCAACACTCATCACATTTTTCAAATGAAGAAAGGACTATGACGACTTGAAATCATAAAACATCTATCAGAAAAAACTATTGACTATTGCAGTTTGTAGGCTAATTTTGAAGTATTAAGATGCAGCGCATTTAGAACTCCATTTCCTTGACCTTTCAAATCCATTCTTTCCAAGTTGATAATCTTGATAAGCTTGCATAATCTCATTCTTAGAGTTCATAACAAAAGGACCATACTGCACGACTGGCTCGTTAATCGGCTGCCCTCCTATCAGAACAAACCTCAATGGCTTTGAAGATCTGTTCCACACACTTAGGCCTTCACCAGGGCCTAAAACCAAGCAATGGTGAGCCGGTGTAGGCGTTGAATCCGAAGAACCAAACACCCCTTCTCCTTCAACTATGTAGAGGAAGGCATTCCAGGGCTGGGGTATCACTTGATGATGCTCAGTATCCGGTTTCAAGGTGAAATCAAGGTACATTGTAGGTGTTCGCGTGAAAATTTGGGATTTTACGCCCATGGATTCCCCTGCTATGATAGTGACTGAAACACCATCTTTTTCCGCCTTTGATATGTCTTTGTGCAGCAGTTCTTGGTACCTTGGCTCAATCCTGCACATTGACAAAAGGGTCATTTTTCCTTTTCAAGAATATGAAGAATTTGTCTAGTTTTGTCTTAATAATGCAGATAGGATCATCAACTAAATGTACATTTCACTATGCATTTTGAGATTTTATCAGTTACTGCTCCATTATATTTTTTCATACAACCGAATAGACTCCCATTATATAGCTACCCCTTTCTCTCTTTTTACAGCCACGTGAAGAGATGAAAGGAGGGAATACACAATGAGGCAATGAAGGCTTGTGAATAGACAACAAGCCCCATGATAAGGACAAGTTGTTGTATCTAAAGCATGGGTAGCCACACAATGGCGGAAGGTGGCTAGTTGAACACCCTTTGTTTGCAAGCTGAACTAAGTATTTAAGTTAAAACATACTTTTTATACGTATCTATTTATTCTTGAACGCCCTTAGTGACATTCTGGCATCACAACTGCAACCACGGTATATCCAAAGTTGTGCAATGATCTAATGAATTTTGATCAAAGCACATGTTATAGGAATATGTAAAAATGAAAAAAAATTGTTCAAACACAAAAGTTGTTTTAGACAGAGTGATAATTGAATGGGAATAACAGTAATAACTTACGTTTTGTCCCTGGAAGACAGATTTATCCAAAGTTGCAAGCCTTTATGAGTACCTGGTCCAGCTGGCATTTCTGAATGGACTATACCTCTTCCTGCTGTCATCCACTGCATTGAGCCCAAAACAGAACTGATAAACAAATACTGAAATATTAATTTTAGTTTCCTCTCAGCTGTTCGCCCAACGAAATTTGGATTCAAGTTAGGGGTACTCTAGGGCTCGAACTCAAGATTTCTAGTCATGGATTACTAAATTCTTCCTCAACTAGCTAACCTCTACTTCTTTCCTCTTTTTAATTCTTGCGGAGTTTAGTTAGTTCTATATACGGATAGAATTAAAAATATTTAGGCAATCAGGTCACTTGTAAGGTAATCAGGAGTAAATCTCAATGACAAACATTACCTGCACATCGCCCGTCCTGATTGTACCCTTGTGACCAGCAAAATCTTGATGAGTAAAAGCTCCCTAATACAGAAACCCAAAATTAGCAAAAAAGTACTGTTATTAATGTTTTGAATTAAGAAATAAAATTGAACTCTTACCTGCAACATGTAAGTAACAGTCTCAAAACCTCTGTGTGGATGGTCAGGAAATCCAGCTGGTGGTGAAACTGCAAGAGTTACATAGGCTTTCTGATTAGTCAAAGATCTATGTGCTCGGACTCTCCAAAAATACCGCTTAGTGTAACAGTGCTTTTTCTTAGGATTCAAATGTTGTAATACTTTTGAAAGGTTCGAGCAACATAACTAATAGTCGATACTTTTTAATTTTTTTTCATAATATAATAAAAGAACATCCTTAATGCTGTGACATTACCACTAAACTCATCTAACATGAGAAATGGATCAAGATTCTGCAATTCAGACCTGAAAATCCAAATTTACCAAACAAATATATAAAAGCAATCAGTACTTAATTCTTGTTACTGCTATTTAAGTTGAGAAGATTAAATGAACGAGATTATTATTCACCGAGTTTCAAACCATATGTCTATTGACCTCGGGAATTTCTCGATCATCATACATGATAAAAATTTCCCAAGAATTACCTTCCAATGCTTCTCCTAACAACAGCACCATCACCTTCATTTTGAGCTCTAGCCATAACTTTCTTAACAACCAATCTTGGTCTAGTGAAAATAGAAGACATAGACATGATGTTTGAGGATTTTAATGTTTGTTCCAAATAAGGATTTTTGTTTATGTATGTTTTTGTTTTCATTCTGGTCATGTGGTATTTATAGCCATTTTCTTCTGAAGGATACATATGCGTCGATTAATGATGATGAATTACATACACCTGAGGGCATACTTATTTAATTTTGATTTTTTTAATCTTGATGATTCCATTCTCATGTGATCATGACAAAGGCTTCTCATTTTGGTTAAAAAAATGAATAACGTACCCTTGCATGAATGAATTATAAAATGGGAGGAATTAGTGATAAAAAATTGATTAACAGAAAAGGAAAATAAATGAAAAGAATAACTAAGATCTTTGAACAATAATTATACATAAAAGAATTCAAAATAATACTATTAAAAATGTCACACTTATGATTTGAAGTTTTGTCGTAAATTAAATTTTTTAACTCATTTTGTTAAGAATTGCGATACTAAAATTTCTTCTAATGTAAAAAAATTTCATCCGCTTTTATAATCAAAGCAGTTATACAATTTTTTCTTTAAAGAAGCTTTAAGCAACATGAATTTAAATAAATCAATCTCAATATAAATACTGGATATTAGACACAAAAACAAACCTCAGCATTTAACTTTTGAAATTAAATATTATATTATAATTTTAAAAAAAGAAACATCTAGCAACTTCATAAATCAAAGAGAAGTAGCGCTTCGTAGCTACTTATTTATTATTTTGCCGCCTTTGATTTGATGACCATTGACTTGATCTTTTCACTGTTGTTTTTCTGATTTTTTTTTTTTAACTTTTAGCCTAAATTAAACTATCAACTGTTTGAATTAGCCTTAAATTTAAAATTTAATCTAAATTTAATCTCTTATAAAATTTAAATTTGATATTTGATCTTGGACTAGAAACTCGAATTCAATCTTGATTCAGGATTCGAATCATGTCCCTAAAATTGAATGCCAATTGGGGATTTAAATTCTATTTGAGATTTAAGATTTGACCCCTAATTTATGCACCGGCATTATAATTTATTTGACACTTTTAAGTAAACTTCGTTTCGCATTTTAGTTTTACTTTTTATGTATTGAAAAGAATAGAGAGGTACATGTTTTATGATTACATTTCCGTTTTAGATAAGCAAATATCAAATTAAATTTAATTTTTTTAGTGAGATATTATTATTGAAATTAAGTTAAAGTGTCCCTATAGCAATGTACATCCAAGCCAAGAGTTTCTCCCGTATTGTTGCTGTATAAGGATATTTGAAGAATAAGTGCTCGGTACTATCAATTCTTGCATTATATATTTATATTGCATCATCTACTATTCCCAAGGCTGCTATCCTATCCTTTGTTTGCAATCTCTCGTAGAGGATGAAAGTCCACTGTAGTGCTGCCATATTATTAGAAACGAGTCTTCTCCCTTCCACCTTTTGAAAATCTCCTCTTACTCTCATGTACATCTTCTTGATAGAGAACACTGGCCAGGTCACAATTTCTTTCGGAGTTTTCACAACCATCCAAGAAGCTTGCTTTGGTTGAATCCCTCATTTACTTAGGCTCCACAACAACTTACAAAATTGCTACTTTGTTCCATGTAGCAATGTCTAAAACATAAGTTTCCCAAGCAATTAGGGCCTAGTTGATAATGAATTTTGTACAATAGTTGAGTTAGAAAAATCATTTGGCTGCAATTGCTAATGTAAAAGACAGTATGGAATTTGTGTTTCCTTTACTTATGTTGCAATCTTATGAAAGTTATGTTATGAGTTTCCTCAATAATCTACCATTGTTTTAATTGACTAATTCTTGTGAATGTGGCATGTTTTGGCCATTTGCCAACAAAACATAAGCTTAGAGATTTTAAAACAACTTCTTAGTATGTTTTACTTATGAAATGCTTTATAATTTTTTATAGTAAAACAAAATTTAGCTTACTTTAGAACCACATGTTTTGCTCATTTGGCAAAACAATTTCCTTGAATTGCTAAACTTAGGCTCAAGAACTTTAGAAACGTAATTTATGCCCATGAACAACATGTTATACTGTTTCATTTCTATAACCTAATGGACAATGAATACACATGCAAAAACATCTTTGCTCATACATAAAATGTAATAAAGATTAGTCTTTAAAGAAATTTTTTTAACCGAAGTAATTTATCATTTAAACTAATTAAGAAAAATGATACGTTATCTTTTAAAAAAAATTCCAAACAAGTGAAAACTTAGTTTTCAATAACAAATTCAAACTTATTTGATTCAAAAAATTCAACTGAATTATATGTCATTGTTAATTTGAATAAAAAATAAGAATTATTTTTATCTTAAATTACCTTTAATTTAATAATTTTTGTTTGATACTTTGCTTATACCCTATACGTTATTTACCTACGACAATACTAACTCGATATATTCTCATTATCATTAACTAAAGTGTGAGGACATATAGTATGCGAATTTATATCTTTACCTCAAAAATAAAATTAAAAAACACTATTTTCATATACTAGACATCATCCATTCAACTAAATAAAAGAGAAAAAATAATTAATACCACGCATCACGATTTCCATTTTATGGGTCCCAACATGCACATTACTAGGTCCTACTAACTCAATCAACAATCCCCATAAACCAAAGATTATATTTTTTTTTTCAAGAACTTGCAAAAAAAATTTCAATGGCAAAAAAGGCAGTGTTAATTGGGATCAATTATCCAGGAACAAAAGCAGAACTCAGAGGCTGTATCAATGATGTTAAACGAATGTACAATTGTTTATTGAACCGTTATGGTTTTAGTGAGGAAGACATAACTGTTCTTATAGACACAGATGATTCTTACACACAACCAACTGGTCGGAACATACGTAAAGCATTATCTGATCTTGTTGGATCTGCTGAATCAGGTGATGTTTTGTTTGTACATTATAGTGGACATGGGACAAGATTACCTGCTGAAACTGGTGAAGAAGATGATACTGGTTATGATGAGTGTATTGTTCCTTCTGACATGAATCTCATTACAGGTACTCGCGTATTTTATTTTTTGATTTGAATTGTGGAGTTGTTGCGATTTTTTTTTTTTATGTTATGTGTTGGATTTTGTTGGGGGTTACATGTATTGCTTGATTTCTATCATGGGTTTGTTCCAAAATTTATTTGTTTTGTGTGTTGTGTGTGTGTGTTTTGTGATGATGATGAGGGGACTACGAGGTGGAGAATAGAGCTTTCATCAATAAAGGTGAAAATTAATGTAGCCAACTAGCTGAGCTGCGAAGACCTTGATGTAAATCATGGTTTTGTTCCAAAATCTCTTTTTTTTTTTTTTTTGGTTGTATGTGTGTTGAATCTTATTGGGGGTATTTGTATTACTTTGATCTTCTAAATCATGCGTTTGTTCCAAAAATTTTTCTGTTTTTTTTTTTTGGTTGTGTGTGTGTTGAATTTTGTTGGGGTTACTTGTATTCTTAGATCTAAATAATGGGTTTACTCCAAAATTTTCTTTTTGTTTGTTTGGGGTGGGGGTGTGTGGTGGCTTAGAGTTGGTGTCGTTGGGATCTAGGAGATTGAGATCTTGGAATGTTTTTTGGTTTTTAAAAATGATCTTGAAGTTGTTGAATCGGGGATGTGGAAAAGTTGGGGGTAAAAGGAGTAAAATTTATGACTTTGTGATACAAATCTCATTACATGTATTTGCTAGATCTAACTCATGTGTTTGTTCCAAAATTGTGCTTTTTTCCTGTGTGTGGGCGTGATTTCTAGAGTAATTTGAGATTGAGATATTCATAGGATATTGATACAAAAAGGATCTTCAAGGCGCCTGGCTGATCTGTTTTGATGATTATTGAGATGGATTCGAGTTTTAGGGAGATTTGTGAAATGGACAACTGGGACTTAGAAATGAGAATTTGGGTCGAGAGTTATTGAAATTATTAAAAATGAGGGGAATATTTGGATGTGGAGTTAGTAACTTTACCATTTATTTGATCTAAAAAAATTGTAACTTTGTAAAGTTATTGGTAATGCAGGAATGACCAGGAAAGTAACTTTCCCACGAGTTTGTGTATGATTGTGGAGTTGATGTGATAGAAATCTTGGAAATTAAGACATTTCGTTCTTCGAATGACGCTAGTGGAGACTAATTCCTTCCGGCTAATGAAGATACTACTCCAGTCTTTCCAGTGGAT
>JBDJHY010000116.1:21511677-21523281 GCA_039654485.1 Withania somnifera | reverse complement strand
CCATAATTAAGTAGTAGAGTTATGGTAGGAGATCACTCCGGAATCCTAACATCTATCAATTAAGGTATCCAGAAACACCTATAAAATCCCAGAAGGTTCAGAGGCAAAGGTACGCTCAATATACTACTATCAAACACTATTGGAATTCTTTTCCTGCTTTATACTAACTTAAGCATCGGAGAATTACCCCGGGGACCACCCTGGGGATTTGTTTTGCAGGTGCATTGCTCAACATTGTTGTTGCCCGTGGTCCAAAAGGTGTTCACCCATAGTTAGGTAATTGTTGGTTGGTCCCTTTTGGGATTCATCACTTACCATATAGGGCCAAAAACTATCAGAGCTCTCCTCTCCTCCCCAGCTTCTAATTACACTGAGAAAATGCTAGATCCATCATGCTCTCTGTAAGAGGACTTTCACTTTGTTTGAAAACACGACTTCCTTTTCGCTCAGGAGATCTCAATTATTGATCAACAATAGGAATAGATTTTGGTAAACACTCTTTACAAATAAGATCCTTATCTGTTAAGGGCAATGGTTCGGTTTGAACAACCAGAAATACCGACAGAACATGAACTAAATATTTCAAACCCATCACATCTTCAAAATATTAACTGTCTGGCCACGATATATTCAATCCCTTGTTTTGAGTAATGTGTTTGGCATAATCATTGATTCAACAGTTTTTAGGGGCATATCAAAAGAACCAAGTCTTTGGCAACATCTTCAGAAAGAATTCTACTTTAAAATGTTTTGAGACACAAAGTTAAAAATGCCAAAGATCCGTTACAATCAAAATCAGATTTCTTAAATCATCACAATCACAAAGGTTCTCTCCATATATCACCGCGTCTGCTCCAGCTACTGGTGCAAAATAAAGATGTTCATCACCAATCAGTTCCAAGACTATTCATTTCATCATCCAAGGCCCAAAGTGAATGAAAACCAAGGGACCAGGAAAAAGAAATAGCCGGAGTGAAATACATCACATTTGCACAAACAAGGAACATGTAGTCAAAACTATTAGGGAAGTAGTAAGCTTTTAAAATGATCTAATATCATGGTATTAAGAAGGACAACACAGCCATCCGACTATTATAGGCTAGATACTTCATAAAGCAGCCCAAGCAAGACATACTAAATCCATATGAATTATGTCCCATGTCTTCTATAAGTATAAAAGTATTGTTCCATTATTCCTCACTAATAATAGTGGAATCAATGGCCAGAGTCAAAAGGAACAAAGATTAATAAGAAACCAATCGAATAAATTCACTCATTTAAGAAGAAATTCCTCTATGACTAAACAGGAGCAAAATCTGAATCATGCTGTTACTGGAAGCAAAAAATAAACACTTACATATACTGTGAAAACAACAGCTACAATCATTATTGACCACCCCCAGTCACCAGAAAAATCATCCACCATTTTCCTAGAAACAAAGACACAGAAAACAACAACTGGGGCAACTATAAGGAAGATAGTCATAAAGAGTGATCTGACGTCAGGTCCAAAGATGAACCTTCCTTGAAGAATAAATTTCTGCACAGTCAACAAACAATAATGTCAAGAAAAAGTATGCACAATCACGACATATGCGCCTTAAGAAGCAAATGTTATTGCAAAGAAATGTCAAAATTTAGCAATAATACATCTAACTTGAATAACTTGTCAACAGTACATATAGTTGCTTCTTTTTAGCGGCAACTAGAATTCTGAGGCATCTCAAAGTTTGTCGAGCTTTAATTAGTGTATTGATTTCTCATTTCTGCTTTCCTTATTTACTTCTTTTTTACTTTCTTTATTTCTGGGGTTTCATCTTAAAGGTACCTTGTATTACCTTATTTGCAATATTTTTCAGAAAATTCGTGAAATTATAACTTTCACTATCTTTTTGGGTTAGGTATGGTAATGGCAACCTAATTTGTCCAACAATATCATATGAATAAGAAATGTTTGAATTTGGAGTCTACAAATGCCTCGCTGATGTGTATTCTTTTCTTAGAGTCAATCTTACAGCAGTTGAGTCTCATCGAACTGCAGTAGGTACTTGTAACATGTAAGATGACTAAGGGATCTCAGGGAAATTATTTCTACTTTTGTTTACTTTAGAGAGACTTCTCCTACTTTGCATCAACTACAAAACCCTTACCTACACTGAAACATGAAATCCCTACCACCAAATAATTCTCTGGACTTCAGAGTCCACTGAACACTAAACCTTAAAAGTTAAAAACTGCAGGAATCTGCCCAGTATCATAGCAACGCCTTTGCTGAGAGCAAAATTAGTTGCATTTCCATAAATTTTCTCATATTTTCATTTTCAATTGACTTGAATAATCTTATCTTTGAATTTAATAACACTGCCTCCACTAACCTCCGCTCCATGCCATCACACCGTTAAAGAAAATTAAAACATGATAGAGAGTCCAAAGGAGTGGCTATGACTCAACCGAATATATAATGCCATCAGTACTGGGTGATGTGGAGCTTAGTAGCCATAAAACCAATGCTCTTAAAAGAGTTGCTTCAAAAGGGCAACAATCAGAGGTCCAGAATTATGCTAGACAAAAAGCTCTCTCATCATGTGGTTGCATTTGCATGCGAGACTCTTTACTGTTAATAGGCTGTTAAAGCGTGGTTTATCCTTGGACCCCAAGTGCACACTTTGTCATCAGCAGGATGAACCCATGGAACATCTTTTTTTATGAGATGTACTTTCACTCAACATCTGTGGAGCAGACTTCTAAGTTGGCTACAAAGAAATGTTTTTCCAGCTTCAGCTAGCACGGGTAAGTCACAACAGGCTACCCTGGAGTTTGCAGAAGTCACATGCTATACGACTCGAGACAAATGCAAGAGTGTTTCAGCAATGCAAACAGACTGGTGGATAGTACAGCCAGAGAAATAGCCTATGTGTGTGATGCGAGAATTCCTCTTGGTTGTACTCAGTCGATGCATAGTTATGTTTCCCCAGTCGTTTGTGATACTCTAATATAACTGATAGTCCATTTACTTTGTCAGTTCTGGTCAGTTTTTGAGATAGCAAGTTGTGTCTAAGCTTGCCTATGGTTTTGTAATTCACTTTCACTTGGTGATTAACAATACACATTTGTTACACCCCAAAAAATAAAAAACAACCAAAGATCTAAACAACTATCTGTCAGACCTTTTTCATCATTCTAAAGCGAACAATTACAGCGTAGTATGAAATAATTCCAAAAGAATCAAGTATTAAAAGCTAAATTCATTAGGCAAAAGTTTAAACAATCCATCAAGTTCACGAAAAGGGTGAGGATTTAAATCAATAGTATTATAGCTTATTGAACGATCCCAAGAAGTGAATAGACGAAATGGATAAATTAATCCAACTCGAAAAAAAAACAGAATCCTTTCATTAAGCAAATACTCCATCTGTTCGCAAATATTTATCACAATTTTTTTTTTTTTGCAAGTCAATGGATATGAACTTTGAACAAAGATGTATGTTTTCTTAATATTGATATAAGAAAACTTATATTTTATATAATTTTTGAATATTTAAATTTTAATTTAATATATTAAATTAATGTGATCTAATTTGAGTAGGAAGTTGAAACGAAACGTGAGATCCCAGTAATACTCATCGAAAACCTACCTATTGTCTCAAAATAAAATTAAAAAGCAGAGGAGAAAGGTGAACTACTTACATTGCTTCCCTTCCAGGCCTGATAAGTCCGTAGAAAAGCGGCACTGCCGCCGGAATCTGAAGTTTTGGGCGGATCCACCCCATACATGTCTCTCTCTTTTATTTTATTATTATTATGTGTTTCAATTAGAATAAAGTAGAGGAGACAATATATATTAGTAGTAGTAGTATAGTACAAGTTGAATAAGGAAAAGGTCAATGAAAATGAAAGAGGCGGCTTCCATCTCCTCTCTTCAGAGGTAGAATGAGTCAGTCACGCGGAACCATTGCGTCGCCAATGGGCAGTACCGGCGGATGTTTATTATTAGCTGGAACAAGTTGTGTGGGCGTGAGTTGGAATTGAAATCATTAGAGGAGGAGGAGGACAAAACAAGCACCGGAATTTGAATAACTTAAAACAACCCATGCCTTTTCTCTCTCTTTTAACTCTCATCTCATTTTCATGCTCACTCAAATTCATCTTGCCCTACTTTTAATCTTCATACTTCAACCTTTCAAAAATAAGTTAATTCATATCATTTTAATTTGGGGTAAGTAAGTAAAAAAAAAAAAAAAATTAAGATGAATAATTTTTTAAAAAGTAGTTCTATTTAGGAATGAAGAGTGTAACAAAAAATATTCAAGATTTAATCGATTAATTCTTAAAATTAATTTAATTTAAATATGATTGAAAATTAATTTAAAAAATATTAATTAAAATCTATATTATTTAACTCTAAGATAATCATTACAACTAAAAAGGGAACATGCAGTATTGTTTATGACAAACTATATAACAAACAAATGCTCATGTTAATCATGCGTGTCACATGTAATATTTTCTCTGATTAGTTTATTTCAAATGGAAATTCTTGATTGAGTAGATAATTTTTTTATACAATAAAGAACGTTTTTTTAATCGCATATATCATGATACTGTTAGAACTTTGATTTAGAAAAAGTATTCTATTAAATGAAACAGATTCGTTTGAGCTCAAAGTTCAAGTAATCGAATATGTGAATGAACACCACTTAATTATGGTGTGAGCAGAAAAAGTCGAGGTCTAAAAGCAACACTACAGATTATTCCAAATCCTTTGTTTGAGTTCATCTGCATGCCGGCTAACTTCAAGCCTGTTACCAATATTATCATTATTACAACAAATTCCATGGTGCTTAGGTCCATCCAGATAATTCACGGGCGAAGCTATATTTGATGAAAGGTGATTTTGTAACACTTTAAATATTTGAGTTAGATTTTAAAATCATTCTGCGTACGTGGTTAGGCTTGCACCTTGTGAGTTATTAGGTGTATCTAGGTGATAAAATCATTTCTAAAGTGTGAAATAGTGTTTGATAAGATTCAAGATTATAAGAAACTCCTATCGCAAAGTTAAGTTCAAAGTTTTTCTATTGTTGTAGCGTTTCATGCATGGGTCAACTTCAAACGATCATATCTCTCAATCTTGAGAAGTTATGTGGCTCATAAGCTATCCAAAGAAAGGTATTGAATCTATATTCCCACGCAATAAATCGGGTGTCATTTCGAGGTCCTAGTAAAAAGTTATAGGGATTTTATTAGCGGTACATCGTGAACCAATTTTAAAAATTCACTGGATGCGTTATTTCATAGTCACACGACGTGAGGCCACAAAACTTTGATCCGGAGACAATGCAATCTTTTCGTTTTTCTTCTATTTATCCCCAGGGCGTTTGGGTAATTGTCATATCCACTAGATGACTAAACTACGTCGTTTTAACCATTCCTAGGGACATATTTAAGCAACACTTAGGAAATTTTCTTCATTCTTTACATTTACAAATTTCTAATCATAAAAAAACACGTTCAAGTCTTAGTTCAGGTTCCCTCTTTGAGGCTAGAGCTCTTTATCAAGTTCTTCGAAACTTTTTAGAAAAGTTCTTCAGGGATAAGACTCTTTCAGGTTTGCAGGTTATTCAGTAGTGGATTTCTTTAATCCTCACATCCAAACTAATGTCAATTTAGATATTGAGTTTAGGGCAAGGGTTAAATTGCCTAAACTTTGTGATTTATGATTTGTATTGTTATTCCAAGTTTTCAAGTATGATTTTCATGACAAGCTTGACTTTCCAAGATTTATTACATATTGCCTAAATTATATTAAGATTCTATTCAAATTCATGATTTATGCTCAAGTTCTACATGCTCTACATTATTATTCAAGTATTTGATAACCCATGAACAAGAATTTACTTGAATATTCTAACTTTACATGATTCTTACCAGTTAACCATGAATAAACAAGTTACAACTTACAAGTTTCATGAAAATAAAAGTTTACAAAAACTTTACTAATTCATGTCTTACCTACAAGATTCGAGATATTTTGAACCTAAATTATATGTTTTCAATTTACAAATTTTCAAAAGCATAAGTTACACTTATTTCAGTTTTTGGGAGGATTATTTAATACTAAACGAAAGGCGGGTTTCAATTACCCAAATTTCTCATAAAGCTTTCAACTATCTTTAAAATTCAATTGGTAGGCATTTAAATGACATAGACTTCAAGTGGCTTAAAAACATAAATGACCACTATTAATTTGATCAAGTAGAAGAGAAATTTCCACATATTTCATTTCAATATTAAATTGTTAAACATTAATCATTATTTATATTTATGATTTATCAGTACATATTTCAGCTGCCAGAATTTCAATCAGGCTCTTATAATTTTGGTGCCATTTCAAGTATAATGCTCTAAGTTTCATAATATGACTTATGATATTTGTCTTCAATTTTACTTTGTATGTGTTACAACTTTGTACAGTTTTCAATATGACTATAAATTTGTAATTTATGTTTTAAATGTAGTTCACTTGATTTTAAGCATGAAGCTCAGTTATTCAAATTTTCTAACATGTTTACAGAGTTATGGCAATTATCTCAGCTCTCAGTGTTAGCCTCAATTTCTTTTAACCTGTATTATTATTATTAGTATGTATACCTACATGTGTTACCAGTATATTCAATGTACTGACCGTGTTTGCGCTACATGTCATCATGTAGATTTTCAGGTATATTCCCAGTTTCACGATCAATAGTCTTAGCAGATTCTAGTCAGCTATTGGTGAGCCTTCATTTTTTGGGCTCCAGTTGACCATCTAGATTCAATATTTCTTTTAATATTTTATTTTTGTATTTAGAGTTAGCTGGGGTTTGTCCCGACAACTCACCAGTATTCAGTATAGGTTTCATAGACAGTTAGTTAGTCAACTTGAGTAGTCAATGAATTCACTTACCATGTTACCCCGTTCAAACCAATCTCAGTACGAAGAAAATAAAAAGGGAAACAAAATGAAAAAATAAAATAAAGATATTATAATGACAATGCTTAACACGCTTTGATTTTACTTTTTCTTTTTCGAGTTTAGCATTTATAAAAATATAATTTCTATCCCCACAAAATAAGGGTAAGGTTTGCGTACACCCTATCTTTCAAATTTCACTTGTGGATTTCACTAGATATGTGACAATGATACTAAACATGACAAGGAAAATTTTCTGTCATATTTGAAACCATAGGAGAGTAATATATAAGTCAAAACCTCAAGACTGAAATGGTGCGAAAAGTGTACAATCATTCACAAGCGCTAAAGCTTCTAACAATGGATGTTGAAAGACAGACATAAAATTATTGCTATTAATTGATAAAAATAATATTTCAAGATTTTTGTGAACTGGCAGGAATTGTCTACATTATCAACCGGAGATGTCACATAATGACGTTGATATATTAGATCACCTAAAAAGGATCAAGACTGAAGGTGAGCCAATCAGTGTCAAGTTTGATCAAATTGAGACACTTGAAGTGGAACTAAGATTTTTTGAGAACCTTTATCAAGTACAATCATGTTATTTTTTCCTGATTCGTTAGACAACATAAATAATAAGGCCAAAATGATTATGAAAATGCTTCACTCCGTTTTTGGTGGAATTCCATATGAAAGCAAAACAAACATTAATGTGGAAAGTCTAGTGTCGAAGTTGCTGGAATTCGTTGAAGGTAATATTGCTTTAAGGTTCAATTATTGAATGATTCCTATCTTTCGAATATATGGATTGCCTCAGCAATCTTCTAAATGATGTACGAAAGTACGTGGGATTGCATATGTCTGGCCCTTATTTGGCGGATGAAAATATCCTTTAAGTTGAAGCGATCTTCAAAGAAAGTGCAAATCATTCAAGAGAAAATGATATTTTTGAGATACTTATATGTCACAGAATTAAAAGGTTACGTTGACCATGAGAAGCTGGAAGGTCTGGAGACCCGAATTGGATTCATGGCTGACAACGTGGGACAATTCTGTTATGCTCTTTGGATTTATGAGGAAGAAGATGATGCAAGTTCAGATGAGGATAAAAATGATATAGATTAGGATGAGGATGAAGACGAACTCTGGCATGAACCTCCTTATTTATTATCCCTGATTGTGCTGGTGGAGCTGGAAATGAAGAAGATTTTTCTTGGTGAACTAAAGGCTGCAAAATTTACTCAAGCAAGAACTTTCAAGGACAAGATATTACCAAAAGGATTTTCACACCATCTCCACAGTATGCTGGTGAATCTCAGAAACAAAAAGCTTGAGGACATTCCTAATATTGTTTCTGCTTAAAATATTGATGCGGCAATAGAGCTCGTCCTTTTTTCTTGCTGATGTGTCAAATCGTGTTTTTAATGATAAAAAGTTGAATGAGGTTTTGGAAAATATAATTGAAAAGCTTCTTCCTAGCTCTATAAACAAAGATGACGGTAGCAAAGTAAATGTTTGCTCAATACAGATATGGAAGAAAACTAAAGATCTAGTGGAGAGGTACTCAGATCCTTAAAGTTCACTCCATCTCAGTTTCCCACGGTTGGTGAATTGAGCTTTCTGGAATCTCTTTTAAGGAGATTGAATGAGATATGGAAATCTGAATCAGGTTTAGATTTCATGATGAAAACTCATACTGGTATTTTGGAGAAAGAATTGTCATCTCTCATATCCATTTTAGAGAAGGAGTTGTCATCTCTATCATCCATTTTCAGAGAGGTGCGCCATGAACATGAAATTCTCAAAGATCTTCAGAGGCATACGATCAATTTGGCATATGAAGCTGAAGTTGCCATTGATTCTTTTCTTGCTCAGTGTAATGCTTTTTGGCATATTTTTTGCTGACTTCTGACAATCTTAAAAGAGATCAACCATATCAGAGCAGAGGTTTGCAAGATGTGGTCGGAGGACTTAGCTTATAAGCCATACTATGTGGTAGATACAACTAATCATTTGCCAACTCAACGCAACAATATAGTGAATGATGAGGACATAGTTGGTTTGAACATGAAGCAGAAAAAATAATTCAATATCTGATTCGATGTACAGATGAGTTAGATGTCATCCTAATTGTAGGTATGGGGGGACGAGGGAAAACAACAATTGCTAGAAAGGTGTACAATAATGACATTATTGTTTTTCACTTTGATCGTATAGCATGGTGTTGCATTTCCTAGACATATAATCAGATAGAGCTATTAAAAGAGATCTGCCGTCAAGTTCCAGATTACGAGTACAATGTCCAGAAGGACGATGAACTTGCTGATAAGTTGAGAAAAACATTAATGAGCAGGAGGTATCTTATTGTCTTGGATGATATGTGGGATGTTAAGGCGTAGGATGATTTAAAATTGTCTTTCCCAGATGATGAAGACAGAAATAGAATAATTGTAACAACCCGACTTGAGAAAGTAGCTACGCATATCAAACACCATACTGAACCTTATTTCCTTCCATTCCTCACAACAGAAGAAAGTTGTGAATTGTTAGGGAAAAAAAGGTTTTCCAAAATGAATGTCCCCGCGCTGAACTATACAATATGAGTCTAGCAGTTGCAGAAAGGTGCAAGGGACTGCCTTTAGTGATTGTCTTGGTTGCTGGAATTATCAAAAGGAAGAAAATGGAAGCCTCTTGGTGGAATGATGTTAAAAATTCTCTGTTTTCCTATCTAGGCAAGTCTGAAGAATATAGTCTTTCGACTGTGCAGCTAAGTTATGACAACTTGCCAGATTATTTAAGACCTTGCCTTCTTTACATGGGGATGTTCCAGGAGAACGCAAGAATTCCAGTGTCTAAATTGATAAGATATGGATTGCCGAAGGCTTCCTGCAGAAAATTGAATCTGGGAGATTGGAAGAGGCAGCAGATGGTTACTTGATGGATCTCATTAACAGTAATGTGGTAATGGTTTCAAAGAGAAAATATAGTGGCAAAATCAAATACTGCCAGGTTCATGATATAGTGCTTCACTTTTGCTTGGAGAGGAGTAGAAAAGACAGGTTATGCTGGCAGTGAAGAGAAATCGTAGCCAATTTAAACCTTCTGATTGGAAGGAAAATAGACTGAGCTTCAAATCCACTTGTGATATATCCAAGTTCGAACAGCTGGGATCCAAAACACAGAAGCCCTTCCATCAACATTTGAGGTCACTGATAATAACAAGTGATTTACATTGGAATCCCTCCCCCCAGATTAGTAAATTGAGACTTCTTAAGGTCTTGGATTTGACCTCCAACAGAGTGGATCATTTGTCGTTAGCTACATTGAATCCACTAATTCACCTTAAGTACCTCGCAGTATCCATATTTAATTTCAATTTCCATCCAGAATCACATATGTGCCATCTAGAAACTATCATAGTGAAGGGAAATGGTCGTCCTGTATTGTTGCCAACGACATTTTGGAAATGGAAAAGTTCAAGGCATATTGAGTGTTATGCTTCTTTTGATTTGAAAAATAATAAGCAGTGGATCTTTAAAGAATCGTCTAAATTGGAAAATTTGCGAATATTAAGTAAAGTTGAATGTCCAATTGATGATGCTGATTGCATGGATATGTTGTTACAGAAATGTCCTAATCTTCAAGAACTTGCGATTAGTATTTTTAGCGATGAATGGGATTCTGCTGAGATTATCACGTCCAGTCCCAATTTGGAGTCTCAGCCAGCTTCAATTATTGTATCCGAGTTGCACTTGCATTCAAATCTAAAGGAGTTGACACTTGAAGTGCCTCATATATTAAGTGTCGGATCCTTGATTGCAGGACTACCATGTCTGGAGTATCTCCAATTAATGGTTTGGAGACGTGAGACAGGAGAGTGGCGCCTTGGAGATATCACGTCTAGTAAACTTAAGTTCTTGAAACTGGTGGAGTTAAATATCTCAAGGTGGGAAGCCTCAGAGACATCTTTTCCCCAGCTTGAGACACTTGTTATAAAAAGGTGTTATCAGCTCGAGGAGATCCCCCTTAGCTTTGCAGATATTCCAACACTGGAACAGATTAAGTTGATTGCATGCTATAATAAGTTTCTGAAGGCTTCAGCTGTGAAAATTAAGGAGGAAATTAGAGATATACAAGTAAGTAGAAACAAACTCCTATAGTCCTATGTGCTGAGTTATTTTTGAATATCCACATGCATCTAATGCAAACAATATGTTTCAATACATGATTGTGTCAATTGTTTGGCACAACAAACAACATGGTATTGCTTACTTATACATTCTTTTTTTCTTTTTCTTGATTAGTGTTTGCTTTTTCTTTGATGATGATGTGTTTAATTCGACAGTTTCTTAGCCAATGTTTAATTTGTCGCAGCAGTGCATATCGAAGCTTGCCTTCTGTGAAGAATTAGGTCATCAACTCCTCCTTTTTTTTTCTGTATGTTTCATTATTCTATGTATTGCACCTATGAGAGTTAATTTGACTTATTAAAAGTTTTTGATAAGTATCAGAGAACCTTCCCTAGATATCCCGGTAGAAATACTCCGTCTAGTGTGTATGAATTGCGATAGTTACCTGCAAAACAAAGCCCAGGGTGGTTCCCGGGGTAGCTTTCCGATGCTTAAGTTAGTAAATCAGCAATAAGA
>JBDJHY010000116.1:21483711-21497393 GCA_039654485.1 Withania somnifera | reverse complement strand
AGATGATGCATCAGGGATGGGCATTGATCCAACTTTGAGGCTTTACGACTAGGAGGAAAATCAAACACTTATTGAAGGACATTTAAAAGAACGTTTGAAGGCCCTAATTGGAGTCAAAGACAGGTTTTACATGCATAGATCGTAGCTAGGGGATCAATAGGCATCGAGGGATCTTTTTGAGTAGCTTTCGTAAACCAACAGTTTTTTGGAGCTCTTTCATCATTTTGGGTCACTTTGGGGCCAACTTGTCATTTTGAGTCACTTTAGGACCAATTTATAAGAAGTAGAAACTAGGATAGTATAAATAGCTTGTCTCTCATTTCATTTTGTAGAATTTGCTTGATAGAAGACTTATAAAGCTTTGTGGCCATCTCTTGAGAGAGAAGCTGAATGCAAAGAGGTTGGAGTGTTCATCTATTGAAACTTGTTGAGAAACAGAGGTTGCATAGTGCTTTTAGAGTACCTTCGATTAGAAGTCTTAAGTTTGGTATACCTAGGATTACGAATCATCCTCCAGCTGTGTTTCGTTATAGGTTTTAGATTTCTTATATTGAATGTAAATTGGGGGGGGGGGGTTAATATATCTTTTATTTTCCTTTGATTCTTTCTTAAACTCTTGCCTCTATCTTTATTTTTATTTGCTTCCGCACTTGTATGTTGGATTTCGTTGCATCGGGATTGCTCATTCATCAATATGTATTATATTGTTCGCTTCCTTCTTTTTATCTTTCTTTTGTTGTTGTTATTGCTGGGTTCAACCCGTTGCTTGTCGTTCAGGGCTGTAGTTTTGGATTTCCTTTAGGAGGGGATTTGTAGGCGCCATCATGACCCGATTTTGGGATAGTGACAATTTTTCAATAAAAAGTATTTTTTTCTAAAATTTGTTGCGAACAATATCTACCCCAATAATTCTAAATCATTACACATAATACCCTTAATAAATTAGACTGTTCACAATACTAAATATAGTTTAAATTACCATGCTTTGAATAACCAAAAAAATTAGTAAACAAAATAAAACAAAAGATGGCCACTTTATCATTCCTACCAACTACATGATTCACTCAAATGCAAATCCAAGAAAACCAATTTTTCACTCATTAATAAAAAAGTAACAAGTACAATTCATTTCCAAAATAGATGGACGCTAATATCAACTCATAATACTACATATCTCTTCAAATACCGCATCTCTCTTCTCTTTTTCTTTTTCATTTTAAGAACTAAATATTTGTGATTACATCCGTAATTAGAAGTCCAAGAGAGTTATAAGATGATCCCCCTTCCTCCATAGCTGCTCTACTCTTCTCCTTCATTTCCTTCACCTTTTTCCTAACTTCATTCTCTTCACTTTTTACCATCAACCTTAATAAGCAACCTTCAATTTCTTGAGCATTCACTATATCAACATGCTTATTTTTCCCCTCAAAATCAAGAACATAGTCCATTTTTATCTCCTCAGCAAGTCCCAATTCTTTCACCAACAAAAATGCATTCATTTGTTGTTCTGCATAGAGTGGCCAAGTTGCAATTGGCACACCACAACACACACTTTCTAGTATTGAATTTCACCCACAATGGGACACAAATCCTCCTATTGATGGATGGTATAAAATTGTTACTTGTGGTGCCCATCCTATTATTTTTCCTATTTCTTGTGTTCTCTCCAAGAATCCTTCTGGTAACACTTCTTCATAGTTGTTGTAACTGTTTGGTATCTCTATTTTTCCTTTTGGTGGAGATTTTCTTAAAGACCACAAGAACCTGTTTGAAAATTACAATAGAATAAAACAGAATTAGCAAGAGGTTTTTGAGAAGTGAAAGATTTATGTTGATCCGATTTTTTAAAAATATCAATAGATGCGTGTTAAATTCTCCAAAAATAGCATGTTTTTAAAGAATCTGACACGTATGCAGCAATACTTTTAAAATACTTGAGTGAATATAAGTAACAACAACTTTCCTTTTAAAAGATATATTGATAAGACACTTCAAGATACAAAAAAGCTTATCACAAATGCTGTTAATTATGAGGATTTATTCACAAGGCTCGACTATGACACCTCTTATTAATAAAAAAGAAATCTTTACCATTTTACTACACCTCTCGGTGGAACATACGCATTATATGTATGTACACTACGTTACTCACTTGGATTCAATTTGAATACCTTATATTTCTTTTTTGTTATTTAAAAGAAGTGTTTTTTTATAATTCTTTAATTTTAACTTTTTATATAACATATTTAAGATGATAAAATTAAAGAACATCTAAGTATGTTGAATATATCGTTAATTTAAGATCATAAAATTAAAAAATTATCTTCAATAAACTTAGTGCTAGATAAAAGCAACAAATCAAAATGGAGAGAGAAAAAAGTACTACGTGGTATATATATATATATATAACTACAACTAAAAGAACCTGTGACCACAATGCTCCAGTGCAGTTGCTATTTCTTTGATCTGTTCTGCTTCAAAACATCCCATACTACCAAAGCACAAAAAAACTACAGAGGAATCCTGCTGATCATCCAACCACTTAATAATACTTTCAGTCTCTGATGGATTGTTTCGACAATGACCACTTTTTTCAAAACTAACCAATGGACCAACTGGATAAACCTTTGGAAGCATCTTAAAATCCGAAAGAGCCTGAAGAGAAAACGATTCAAGCTCGAAAAAAGTATTAATAATTATGCCTTTAGTCTCTTTGAATCGACGAATTCCATCAAAAAACATCGTTGAGGCAAGTCTTGTATCTAACAAATGCTCAGGCAAAACATTAGTAGGACAGAGATTTTTAAAACTTGGGATCAACAATTTCTCATTAGAGTTCATGTACTTAGACGTGTCTAAATTTTGTTCATTTCTTAGGACTTCGAAGTGAAGACATAAGCCAAGAAAAGCAGCATTTGAAGCGAAGTAAATATAACTCGGGACATTAAATTCGTTGGCTATGTCAATCATGGAAGTACAAAACATGTCAAGAATGAAACCAGTACACGAACTTGTTTTAGAAATATTGTGAACATATTCTCGTACGAGTGATTTGTGACCACCAATGAAATCATAGAGGAACGTCTCACGGTTATTGAGGAATCCAGAAGATATTTTTTCGTCTAGGGTGATATCGATGAATTTCAGACGGGGTTGAGAATTGAGAGATTGAATAAAATTTTGTACACCATAGTCTAAAGGAAGCTTTATGATGAGAACAGAGATGGAAAATATTTCACATCTGTTTAGAATTTGTTTTGCAAATTCAATGGCTGATACAAGGTGGCCTAATCCTACTAAAGGAATGAAAATTAATTCTTTCATGGTGATGGATTATTTTTGTGTGGAAGAAGTATTTAGAGTTTCTATAGATATATCAGTTGTGAAATTTTTGAAGAATAATTGTTTGAAGATTCAAACTTCAAAGAACACATGTGAATTTAGAATTTTGAAAAGTCTTTAGGTAAGAAAAGTCTTTGGATAGTGACATTGGTATGGTTAAGTGTGCGAGGAAACTCATTATGAACCATAAAGTGGTTATAAAGTAAGGGAATTCAATTTACAAACGATAATCAGAATTATTGAAGATAAGGATTTGTACATTACTTACTCTGTTATCGGACTGTGTTTGATTGGATATGAAATTTGAGGGGAATTCTTTTTTTAGAAGTTCGAACTCTAAAAGTAAAATTGTTTAATTGATAGTAAATGTTTTAATTTCAGTAGATTTATTTGATGTCAATTTATGGGATAGCAGGTATACTAAGAGTGTGTTTGGTAAGAAGGAAAATAATTTTTAGAAAATATTTTTGGATTTCTTTCATATGTGGTTGGTTTAAATGTTATAGAAAATGCTTTCCAAATGAATTTATTTTCCTCAAATTTAAGAAAAATGACTTCTCATCAAAAAGTAAAAAAAAAAAAAAACATTTTATCAAACTCTCTTTTAACCTCACACCTCAACTCTTCACCCTAACTCGAGTCTTAGGCATCGATTTACGACACTAACCTTGAATCCCGACTCGAGATCCTGAATCCTGAACCGACCTCGATTCCCGGCCTGAGATCCTGCCCCCCCAACTCCCTACTCACGACCCGACCTAAACTCCTAATTCTAGACTCGAGACCTGACCTTGATACCAACTTCGAATTCAACCTCAATTTTTGATTCAGAACTCGATCCCAACTACTAACCCGACTCACGACCTGAGTACTAACCCATCTCGCGACTCCAGACAGGGGATCCGACCTCAACACTCAATCTGTGACCCGGTTCTATCTTCTTACTTGGGACTTGACCGACATCTAACCTGGGACTTCACAAAAGTATAATTATTATTAGTAAAATGTTATTATTAAAGGTGATTGTTATAGGTCTGACGGTAGCATGCATAAAATGGTTTCATGTTTTCTAAATTGAAAAGAGGGTAATTAATAATGTATAGAAACTTAGCTGCTTGTCTTGCTAGCTATGTTGCCGTGCTCCAAAATTTTACTTCTCTTATAAAGGACTGGTCCAAATTCTAAATACCAAAAAAGTCCACATTCTAGATGAATGTACCTTTTGTAGTTTTTTTGTCCTTGTTAAATTTTCTGTAACACTATCGATTTTTATTGAGGAAAGGTGAAAAATATTTTTTAATTTTTCGATTTAGAATAAATATACTTCTTATTAAAAAAGTAATGCATTTATAACCTTATTGTTTAACAAACATTGTCTATTTATTCTTTTCGTTGACATACTTATATTTATTGAATTAAAACTCTAAAATCGATTCTTTCGACCCAAATAAAAAAACCTTAAGATCAGAAGCAAGGTTAGTTTTCTCATCTGCTTTTGAACTTAGTTTTATAAGTTCATCCACCTAGCTTTTTTAGAAGGTGAATTCATACAGAATGAAGGTAATACATTTGTTCTTGCCATTCATCGACCGTTTGGACGCTGCAACATATGAACTTGAGACATAATATACTATGGTGGGAAATAAATAGATTAGAGCATCTGATCCTTGAAGAACGAAAAAGGAAACTCGGTACACTAAACTACCGCTATGTGCAGGTTTTGGGGAAGTGCCTTGTGAAAAATATTAAAGTTGATTTTTTGGATATCATAGATTTTCTAGTAAAGATTCTAGAATAGCCTACTGTATATCTAGGATAATCGTGTTGAATAGATATCTATATAGTCTAGGTAGAAGAATCTAAAAAGTTATAAAAAAAATATCTTTGATATTTGTACTTGGGAAAAGTCTAGATTTCTAGAGTGTTAGATACTTGAGGGGAGATATTTGTAGAAGAGGATGGGATATTCTAGGTGTATAGTTTCAAGAATCATCCGTTGACAAGTATAAATAGAGATAACACTAGACATTTGTAATCAACCAAACAATCAATTCAATTCAAGTATTATTTCTTACATAACCAAGTTCTATCCAATAACTCCCTTCTCCTTTCTAGCTTCCTCTTCCTTAGTTGAATCTCCTGTTCATAGTTTACGATCTTGGGCTAGCAAAAGTCTCCCCAATTACACCCTTCTTTTGCTATTCTCTACATGGTATCAGATCCATAGCCAAATATTGGCTTTGAAATTTTATTTCAAGATCGGGTTAGTGGTCGATTCAACTAGTCTGTCCGGTGGATTTAAGAGATTGGGTGATATGACGGTATTTTACTCATATATTGCACTTAAAACTATGAAAAAATACAAGTTCTTGAGTAACTGTTGTGTGATTTGAGGTGTTTGTTGTATAGTTGCAAGGTAAAGTTGATGTACAGAACTTTGGAGCAATTGCAGGAAAAAGTAGAGTTTTGAGGGCATTTTGAAAATTTCATCCAAACGTGGACGGCTCGCCCAAGTTGTGCTATCCAGGAAAAAATTAACCGTATAAGAAAGAATGCCATTGTCATAAATGGACGGTTCATCTAATCTTGGACGAACTGTCCAAAGCTGGAATCCAAAATGTTGATCAAGAAGAGACGAAGGATTAGACGAATCGTCCAACCTTGGGCGACTCGTCCAATTGGGTTCCTTCCAAGCCAAAATGTACTATTTAAGAGAGGAGATAGGTAGAAGATGAGAAGACTCTTTTGGGGCCAGATGGTTTGCCCAAAGTTTCGCCCAAATCTGAAAGGCAATTAGTTCCATGTTTTGAATATTACACTTGTACCCATGTACTATAAATAATTGCATTAGGTTATTTTGTTCAAGAGAACTTTTAGGACACAGTTTTCACAAGGGACTTCATACTATTGTATGTATTATTCTCTCTTCTACAACAACACAAATATGAGAGTTTGTAACCATTGATTATTACCCACAACCAGTTTGAAGGTTATTTTCTTGGTATGATGCCTATTAAATTTTCTTTTTACTGCTGCTTTTTTACAATCATGAGTAGCTAAACCCCAACTCTAGGGTTGTGGGATCCATAGGTGAAATAAAATTAGGGTTATAACTTTAACATGGTTCTTATATCTGACTAAGTGTATGAACACTTAATTTCTACAGTTTTTAGTGGTTGTAAACACTAGAACATGCTAGATTTAACTAGTACTAACCCTATGGTTAACTAGGAGATGAGATTAAGTTAAGAAATTTGGAGAGTTAACCCTCGTCTAATGATTATTGCTATACCAAAAATAATTATCTTGAGTTATTATGATATAAATATTGCACTCTTTTACAGTCTGAAAGGTGTAAAAGAGATTTATATAGGATCATAGGTTGAAAAACGTAGATAAATAACACTATTATTCTAAATAACTTTGCACTTAGGAAAGATTGCAAGACCATTGTTATTTATAATCCACAAATTTGTTGGAACTTAATCCTAGATTTTCTTATTACTTGAAATCTATTTATAACATAAATGGACTGATAGTTACATTCAATCTCGAAAAAAATACTCCTTTAACAAATAATCCCCTTATTACATTTTATGTATTGTTAAAATAATTACTAAGTGATTAAATATTGGCACTAGGTTTAAACTCAACACTATATTCCCCATGGGATCGACCCCATTCTTGTTGGGTTCTATATTTGATCAACGATCGCTTATATTCATTTAGAGGTGTATTTGAGCGTTATAAATTTTAGCACCGTTGCCGGGGAATACGATTATCAGTGAAAGTCAAGTGTAGTATTTATCATTCATATTTATTTCTAGTTTTCACTTTTGTTTGTTGTTTTTTTCTACTGCAGGGTGTAGGTAGTTTATGCCAAATACCCTGAGTTCGGGTATTCCATTTCCATTTGATCCAGAGATCACGCGAACACTTAAAAGGATGAATCAGCAAGATAATGCACCATTGCCTGAACCCGAGCATCTTCATCTAAATAAGCCACCAAGAGGAAACCATCCAGATGCACCTCTTAGGCCTCAAACTTTGAGGAATAATGAGGTATACAAGGATGAGGATGATGCAGACCTTGACATAGCCGGTGCAAAAGTGGAAATCATTTTACCTCTGATAGCACCGGGCAACAAGTTCAATATCAGCAGCACCATGATTCAACTTCTGACCATGAAAGGGTTATTTCGAGGGGTAGCTGGTGAGAACCTCAACTTACATTTAAAGAACTTTACCACTATTTGTAAAACTTATAACCTATGAGGAGTAAGTCAGAACATTATTACATTGAGGTTATTTCCATTGTCATTTTCTGGAGAGGCCACAATATGGTTACATGACTTTCCCTCAGATTCAATAGCAATTTAGGGAGAGCCGGTAGAGGCTTTACTAGAAAGGTTCTTTCCTCCCTCCAAGAGGCTAATTCTAAGGGATGAGATCACCAACTCCGAGGCTGCTATTTAATAAAAAGATAAAACAATGTCCCATGCATGGATTGAGAGATAACTATTTTAAAGAAACATCTAGTGAGCTCTAAATGCACCTTCAAAATTGGCTATTGATGGCATAAATGGAGGATATTACATGTTGAGAACTTACACCCAAGTGTTAGAGGATCTTGACACGATGACTAGGAATAACAGGGGTTGGTATACGAGGGAATCAAAAGTTTCTGGTGGTTTAAGGATTGATTCTATCTCGGCTGAGCAATGCTAGAAAGAGGAGGAGAACATGTATGGCTCACCTAAACACACAAATAGACTTAATGTATAAGAAGTTATTATGTAGAGTCTACGAAAAGGTGAAAGTTATTGCTTTCTATGGAAAAGGGCAGTACGATGAATCAAACTCCGAGGAGGAGGTTAAGTTTTTGTAGAACCAGGTAGTTCTAAAAAGGAGCCCAAGGTCGAAACTACAACTGGGGTTACTTTAATGACAAAAGAGACTATCACAATATGGAGCAGAATAAATGGAGAAATAAAGAAGCATACAATAAGAAGAGGAATGGAGTGTATGTAATGCCAGGTAATCGAGAGAGAGACGCTGACACTTCAAAGATAGAGGAGATATTGGGTAAAGTGTTGCGGAAGGTGGAATCCTATGATGAGCTTTTATAGTCGATTAACATGAAGACCTCTAATATAGATCAGATGGTCTACTCCCATTCCACCTCAATAAAGCAACTTGAGTTCCAAATGGGACAAATGTCTGCACCGTTGAATCAGCAGAAAGCCGGAAAATTACCTAGTGATATAATTCACATTCCTAACACTAATAAAATCTTAGCTATCAGGATAGATTCTTCGTGTCGTGACGTTAAATCAAGCGCAAGTGAGAGGCAGCCCAAATTGTTATTTTTATCTTCTTTTGTTCATTTTGGTATTTTATTATTTATACTCAGCTTATTTTAGGTGATCAGATTAAAAGGTGCGTAAGTGTACAGGGATATAGAGCTTAAACTATTTAATGATGAGGAGACGGAGGATTGGGTGAATCTTCCAAGGCTAGACGAAGCACCTGATCTTCCTGTCTAATCAAAAGTTCACTATTTTGATCAAGGTCTCGGACGAAATATGTGGGCGAGCTATCCAAGCTAGGACGACCCATCCAAATTTCCATACAGGTAGGTTAAAACTAAGAAAATAGGTTTGCCTTTTATATGTAAATCTGACCTGACCCATCCTTGTGCAAATAAAAACCCCACATTTTCTTTATTTAGTGTTTTTCTATTTTAAAATCTTCGAACTCCCATAACAGATCGTGTCTTCTCCCTCTTCCTTATAACAGTCACCCACTCAACTTTCCACTTTCCTTCATTATTAAATCAAAGCCTATGAATACCAAGTTTAGTAGTATAATCATCAACACCTTATACTCTTTATTGTGCTTAAGATAAAGCCTAGCTCTTAACAAGAAGTAGTCCTTTTCAACAATACTGGTATTAATGGTTCAGAAACTTCCCAAATATCTAGGAGAGATGAAGATGATAGCCTAGAACAATGTGTTGCTTGATAGCAAACACGACAAGCTCAGTCATTTGTTCTCTCGACCTATACCAGTTACCATTTCCTTATATGATGAGGAATTTGGTCATGAGTCAAGGGATACATCGGGGACCAAGAGCAACAGTAGTACAGAAAGTCCTATCATACACCTTTTATAGCCTCAAATGCATACCTGCAGTGGGTATTTATCAGGTGATCAAGAGTAAAAATCCTGAGCTTCAAGACGAGTCCTGGTAGGCTGTGCCAGTGTTAGATAATATTTTTTCTATGGGACTTACCACCAACACAAAGGGTCAATTTAAATGGAGCATCACTGAGGAAGTCAGGATCATAACAACTTATTTTCTAGACTATCTAGAGATTGAGTGGGTATTTTAGTCCTATCAACTCAGATGGATGAAAACCCCCCAGTCAATATTACCCAGCTCTAGTTCGTGAATTATACGTGAACTATAAGGCTCACATATTATGTATGGCTGAAAAGGGCTAAAAACCAGCAAAGATGGGGATATTGAGCTCTGTCATGGTTTAGCGAGTGGAGGTAGATATTACCAAGTGGATGATAAATAGGGTGTTGTTTGGCACTAAATATAGAGCTTCAAAGAATTACCTTGATTATGTCTATAGATATGCTAATCGAAAGACTCAAAAAAGGTTGTTTGCTCAGATGCTAACAGATGTAGAGCCAGCGTCGTTAAACAACCACCACTTTCCTATTCAGTCTTGATCACCGAGTTTTATTGCAAAGTTTTGGTAGGATGTTGTAAGAATGAGAATTCAACCAAAAAAGGCTGACAAGTTAACTGGAGATGAAGTTGTTCTAGCCGTATGTCTTGTTTTAGAGTATATGATGAACTTTGGTAGGTTGATTGCCAAAAGGATGTGGATGTGCGCTCTGTACAAAGGTACTGTTTATCCTTACCTCTACTTAGTTACTGAACTATATCAGCAGGCAAAGGTTCTGATTCTCACGGGGATAGATATGGGCACTGATTCCCTCAAAACATATGACATCAAAAGGTGATCTTTCAAAAGAAGAAATGAAAAATCAACGAAGTGGAGATGCTTCCACTTCCCAGGTTCAAAAGGCCCGATGGGCACAGACCCAACTAAAGAAGCTGATATACCCCCTGCGGATCGGGGAGTCGATTAAGTCTAGGCCATAGGGCCTACCCCCTATCCATCCAACTAAACACCCTCCACCTTCTCTTTTCGACTTCACCTCGATGAATTTTGAGAAACTGGTTAGGAGAGTGAAGAGAAATGAAAGGCAGCTGGAGGTATTGTCTATTGAGGTCGAGTAAATAATGGACTAAAAAATGAAAACTACTCTCGAGATATATGATACGATGCATGCACGAATAGACAATATGGAAGAAAGAATGAATGAGAACCTCCGAGTTATGAGCCCATCTGAATCGGCTGGATTTTAGTTTGACCTTGAAAAGTTGAGGGAAGACGTCACTTTATTACAACAGGGCCATTATCTGGTTGCCCCAATGGCAGCAGATCTGACTGAGTCTAATGATGAGGACCACATATTGAGAATGGAGAAATATAGTCAAAGGGAAAGGCTGTAATGGCTGAGGGAGAGGACGAGGAGGACTAGGACAGGAAGAAGAAGAAAAAACACAAGAGAGGTAGCATAAATGAGGAGCAGGATTTAGAAGAGGCACTAAGGGCGTCTAGGGAGACATATATGCTTAATGAGGATAGGAGGAGAGCACGATTTGTAGGTGCTTCTGCCAATGGAACACCAAATGAGTCTGAGCATATAGGCAGGGCACCTATGGTAGTTGGGATCCGATTTGTGCGGCAAGTACAACCATCGAGCATCCATCTCAGGTTGATCCCGATACACATGATACAACATACGCATTTTATATTGTCCACATCTATTTTGTTCACTTATATGTTTTATTTGTATTTGCATTAGGGACAATGCAATATTTTATAATAGGAGGGAGTAGTGCCTATTTTTTTTATTTTTTTTTGTAATTCGTCTGAGAATTTTTTTTCCATTTTCTTTACCCTTGGACATTCTATCTAGTAGAAATAGCATATTTAGGTCATAGGTTTTATGTGATTATTTTATCAGCTTTATGTTTTGATATATTGTATTAATAATTAATACCCCTGTATGAATGAAAATTTCAGTATCAAGAATTCATTGGCTTATGTTAAATATTAGCAGTATTAAATTATGAGCTGCAAAAGATGAGTAATGTTGACTACAATTGTAAAACTTAAATTATCTATGAAACAAGTTTAGATTGATATGAGTTGTCTACTTGTAAAGTCTGGATGAGTACAATTAGTCTAATCTTCTTATGTATGTGATCTCTAGAACTTGCCCTATTCAATTTTAGCTAAGTATAAAGTAGGCTGATTTTAAATGATCCTAGGAATTCTTTAATTTTGTCACTAAGCCTTAAAGAAATCTCTAAATACACTTTGAGTTTCCAAGTTGATCCCTATAATAATCTTTTTGAAACCAACCATTTAGTGATCACCAAAAGTGAGAAGTAGTTGTTGTGGCCCTAGTTCTCTGCTGGATATTGTGGATCTCAACTTAGGCATTGTAACTGTAATGAACCTCATGGTCATTTAGGATAAATATGCGACGTCTTACATCTTAGAGTATTTAAGCAGTTTCCCTAAGTCAATTATGACTTGCTGGGACCGATAGTTCGGATCCCTAACGACTCAGTCGAGAAATATCTCAAATTCCCTGTTTTAGAGCCTAAAGTTAATTATTCGTTGACCAAGTGAACTTTCTGTCAAGACGACCCCGGAATTAAATTTCGATAGTTCCATTAGCTCATAAATCCCAAACAAAGTCAAGATTGACCTTAAGTCCGTGTTTTGGAGGTTTCGTTTGCAAGTTATGTGAATTTGTGGAATTTGTTTAAGTTTTAGCCTAAAAGTGGAGCTTGTGTGGAAACTCAATGTTCGGAGTGTCAGATTGGAATTCTGATGCTTCCAAAAGCTCTAAAATAATGAATTTAGGCTAGGTGAGGTGTTGGTTTAATGTCCTTGCATGCCGTTGTGAATTCGAGGTGTTGGCGGAAAAATGTGCCTTTAGGCCCTTTTGGTTTGAGGGGTCATCTTGAGTAAATGACCTCCTATGCCATTTTTGTCTATTCCATTGAGTCTGAATATGTTTTGCACTCAAAAAAACATATAAGTTTTGTCAAATTTGGACTCTATTTCAATCCCGAGACCCCATTTGAGTTTCCAAAAAAATTGTAGCCTAAGTGACAATCAAGATAAGATGCATGATGTTCTTCTTATCGTGAATACTCACTGTTTCACCTGGAAGTCAATCACGATAAGTAGCATGACGTGATCCTTATCGTGATCCATTAATTCTGTCCTAAAAATTATTTTTTAACCCTTTTGACCCTAATTTCTTCCATTTACCAAAATATTTTGTCCCACCCATTTTTTGAGCTCAAAACTCCCCTCAATATTGATTCAAAGGCTAAGGAAGAGATTATCCATCTTTGTCATCGTGTATATACGTAATTGATACATTTCTTCTTCCTTCTTCCTTTCCTTCTTCTTCTTCATTAGTTTCTAGTTTCTGTCTCTATTTCATCCAAATTCAAGTGTGGTTATTGTTTTTATTGATTATTCAAACCCCTTTTACCCAATTATTTATGGGTTGATTTAAAGCTCTTTCATTGCTCACCTTGAGCTCAAATATGGGGTATGGGTTCCTACAGTGTTGGAAACCCCGTGGTGAATTTTGTTTCCGATTTTAGCAATCGGGCCCTACAAGCCCATTTTAAGCCCGATTTTGGACCCATTCCGGAATTTATTTTAAATTACATCATTAGAATCATGTTGACTTGTGGAATTCATTGGCACAAGTTATAGATCGATTGGAGCACGTTTGATATCAGTCGGAGAGCAATTTGTGATTATTACAAAAACTTTATCATCGGACGGCAGGTAGGTTTTCGTAGGCTAATTATGGGTTTATGGCTTTACTAGTTGTACTAAATAGCTTCCTTAGGATGGGTAGTTACGTTGTATAGTGTTCCCTTACCTTTATTTTTTCCATTGATTGTTGATATGGTTATGTTGATACTTGTTTGATACTGGATCGGGACTTAGTATTTATTCAGTTGCCTGTGCAGGGCATAGGTGGTGATTACAACATGCTGTCTATGTGGAATATGCGTATATGCTACTTCTTATCTATGTATTTATGAGACGGAGACACCGAGCTATGGCTTCAATGAGAGTGCATTGGGGCTGGGTAGTATCACCGCTTGATATGTGAGCCTTGAGGGCTAATGTTAAGATTTATGATAT
>JBDJHY010000116.1:21472483-21483611 GCA_039654485.1 Withania somnifera | reverse complement strand
TAGAGAGAGATATAAATTAAGGGTTCAAACTATAGAAATAATTACTAACGCTTACATTAGGATATTATTATGTATAATGATGGAGTTAGAATTTTCAATAAGAGATTATTTAGAATTTAAAGAATTAACATACGAATTAATTGAAGGAGGTTCAACATCTATGTTATACATAAAAAAAATAATTTTAATATATGAAAAAAATATATTTTTTTGTCAAAGAGGTCAGATATTTAAGTGTAGCTCCATCTCTTACTATGTGTTTTGCACAACAAACTGTCATTCTTAGAATATATGATGTTCATTTAATTTGATTCATAGTTGAACCAGACAAAGATAATGTGCATATTATTTTAATTAGATGGAGTAATCCATATCTTAATTAAAGTTAATATTAATTAATTAAAGTGAAAGCAGAAAGCAGGTGAGATTTGGACAAGAATAATAAATAAAATCAAATAAAAAATCAAAGGTAGAGATTGCTGACTCACCAACAAACAGTCAATAATTTACCAGCAACTTCTTGGGCCCCATGTCACTACTATTTCCAAGTGGTTGGCAGGTTCTTGAAAATTCTATTTTTATTTTTATTTTTTAATTTAATAATAAATTTAAAATTTAAAATTTAACTATAAGATTTTAGCCTACAATTTAATGATATATGAAATTATACGTGTAATAGTAAGTATTAAATCTATATTAAGTTTAATTGCTTATGTTACATTACACTAAAACTTCATCGATGGATTGAAGTATATACTCTTTAATTAATGTTTTTAAGTATTCATTATTTATTAATCTAAAACTCTACTATGTGCTTTATGTTTAATGTTGCATTTAGTTTACCAACTCAAGTTCATGAATATATTTATTTAATTATTGTATTTAAAAGTAGGTGAGGAATGTTTTTTTTTTTTTTAATTTGATGTGAAGTAGTTCATGTGACATCTTAATGGAGTACTTCATTTGACACATTTTATATGATGGAGTAGTAGTTATTATTTGAATAGTCAAACTTGATTACACCTTTTCAACATTTTAAATATTTCTAATTATAAATTTTTGATTTATAATATTTTTATAAAGATATTTTAGTTATTTTTGTAAATTTAATTTTTTTTTAAAAAAATTAACTAGAATCAATGTGTAAAATTAATCCAAAATCTAAAAGAATTGATTTTTTTTTTTAATTCTTACATTGAATTTCTTCAGTAATATCATATTCTTAAATTGTTCTTTTTTTCTCCATTTAGCAAGAGTCAATTATTTCATGCTCTTGTCACGTTTCATGATTTTAAAACTTTGAAATTTTCAATAAGAAAAAAAAACTTTTCAATTTAGAGCAACCTTCTTCATGTTGTTGGGTAATAAATTTTGATATCATAAAGTATCATTATTTGAATAATGAAGAAGAAAAATCTTGGTGGAAATTCTTTTATATTTGATAAATATTATGTCATGAAAATTCAAATTAAATACTTAAAAAATTTTAAATTAATTTTTAGTTTCAAGATGAAAAAACTTTCCTTTGAATACAATGTTAACATCATTGCGTTCGTTTATAGTGTTCCAGTAACACAAAAATACTGACCTAATACTTAGATACAGTTTATAAATCTGACTTACTGTATGATGCGAAATAACGCTTCCAACTTACGTCTTAACGTCTCCAAATTACGTTGACTCGCAGATTTTTCTTCTCTTACCTTTTCAAAAAAGTTAAAACAAAAAAAAAAAAAAAAAAAAGTAGAAAAACAAAAGTTTGCCCACGAAATTTGTATTTACATTAGCCAAATCTAATATGTAACACCACTACAAAATCCTCCAACAAAAACACCAAAAATAATTATTGTTTTGATTTCTAATTTCACTCTGAGAATTCCATTCTTACCCTTGCACATACCGTTCTTCAACTTCCATTTCTAATTATGGTGCTTCCTTCTTCCTTCAGAAAACAAAAAAATAAAGCAACAACAAAAAAAAAAAGTAATTGTTCCTTTCATTTTCTATTTTCACTCTTTAAAACAAAAGTTAAAATTCCATTTTTACCCTTCACATAACATTCATTTTTTTTTTCTTTTCTAATTATGGTACTTGCTTGTTTCTTATATTAATAATGGAGTCAACAATTTGCAGACGAAACGAAAGGTCTAGTGAAAAGTCAAAACTTTTGCTCTTTCCCTCTCCCTCTCCCTCTCCCATCATCTACTTCTAACCCCAATTTCCCAAATGGGTACTTGTTAATTTCCATTTTTATTACACTTTTCAGCTCAAGAGAACCAAATTCAAAGGCTAAAACTAGGTCGTAATGGATGAAGAGTTTGAGAGGAAGAGAATTGAAGTGAAAGCTATGGAAGCTTTGGGTTGTGGATTTGATTTTGCTAGTGATTTCAGGTTGAAGTTCGTAAAAAGATGCAAAAATGGGGGTAGATTGGTAATTTTAGATGAGAGGAATAGAAGAAACGTTGTTGTTCCTGGTGGTGTCATCATCCCCGATGTGTCGGAAAATATAAGGTGTGATAAGGGGGACCACATTCGTTTCAAGTCTGATGTTTTGGAGTTTAATCAGGTTTCCTTTTTTACCCTCCTTTTTAATGCTTATTTTCTTGGTCAATTTTGTTTAGCTGTGTAATGAAGATTATGTGAATTAATTTTCTAGTTCATATAAGGATTTGATCAAGTTCAAATTTTTAGACAAGTTCTGTAGGCTAGTGGTACAGACTGCATACACTCTACCCTATCCGAACTCCATTTTGTTGGAATATACTAGCTATATTGTTGTTATTGTTGCATTATAAGCTTTTAATTTGTGAATTCATGTGCTAGGATTGATCTAATATACTGTGTCCGTTTTAATTTGTTTGCATGGTTTTGACTTAATATGGGATTTAAGAAAGTGGAAAGATTTTTGATTCTATGTATTGAAATGTTGTTTAATTTTGTGGTGTTAAACGTGTCACATGGAAAATTTGAATTCAGGAGTTGTAAAATAGAAAGGAAAGAAGATTCTTTTCGAAATGGATTAAAAAGAAAAGTAGGATAAATAAACTGAAAGGGAGGGAGTATGAAATAGAGTTGTATGTAGGATAGAATTTTCAGGAACTTGTGTTAGGAATTCAATTGATCATGCAAAAAATTGACTTTATGAGTGGTAAAAAGAAGAGAAGCTGTTCTAATAACTATTACAATTAAACAACAAAAGCAACAAAGTTTGTGTAATCCAAATGGTGAGATTTGGAGAGAGTGGAGTGTTTGCAAACTTGGGGGATGGACTTGGTGGTTAGTTTGGTGCACCGTATCTGTTCCCCCCTTCATACCAGTGGTAGTAGCATTGTTCTTGTAGTTTCTTGTAGTGCGGTTTCTGTTACTACCTGTTGCATATGTTTCAGTTATCACATTATTTAGCTGTTGTTACTGCTCCTTGTAATTGATTGTTTAAAAAACGCAAAATACAGCCAACCCCAACTTGTTTGGGACTGAGGCACAATTGTTGTTGTCGTTGATTTTCCGCAAAACTCTTCTGCAGTCTTTATTATTCTCTCTAATGGCTGATCCCAATCGGTCTGAGTCGTACATCTTACTGACTAGTTCTGTCAAGGTTTTAGCAATTACTCCTTGCGTTCCATTCTATATAAGACGTGTTTTCCTAAAAAAAGACATCTTTTTTATATTTATACGTCGCTTAATATTTTCTTATCTTTTCCGAATGACCTTCTCTCATAGAAATATCATGACATATATAATGAAAGGATTCTAACAGTATTTCGGCATGTAACATATTTGTAGATTTAGTGTCAAAATTCTTTCTTTTTTTCTTCTTCTTAAATTCCAATGTCTATTCGTAGTTGGAGCTAGATCTATGATTGATATCTTCTCTCGTGTTATTTACGGGATGGGGAAGTTTCTTGGTCTGCTGACACATTTGTTTCACTAAATTACTATGAGATAGATGGATATTATCCTTTGCTTTAATTTTCCTGATTCAAGAGGAGGTGAAAACATCTTCTGTAATGTTCTTTCCTATGTAAAATGTACATGGCACGGGTTCCTTTGTTCAATGAAGTAATGAGTCGGAATTATCGGTAAGGCAGTCTTACCACATGCCAAAAGACTATTAGCAATTTTAAAATTGACTTGAATGTTAGTAGACTTTTCTATTAAAACGTTTTGGCAGTCTGTTGAGCATGTTGTTCGTTGCCTCATTAGCTCCAATCTTTCCTTAATTTTCATTGCAGATGTCAGAGTTGCTTAATCAAAAATCATCAATACATGGAAAGGTTCCATCAGGCTATCTAAATGCCATTTTTGATTTAAGTGGGGCCTGGTTGAACGATTCAGCAGAGGCTAAATTTTTGGCTTTTGATGGTTATTTTGTCTCCTTGTACTATTTGCATCTGACAGCATCCCCATTAGTACTCCATGACCAAGTTAAAAAAGCAGTTCCACCGCATTGGGATCCAGCATCCTTATCCAGGTAGCTTCCTCATTCCAATCGGATGAGTAGCTGTTTGTATGTTAACGGACACAGTTTCTTAAAATATCATTGGGATGCCTTTGAGGGGACTATTGAGACCCCAACGTGCTTGAAACATAGTTATTGTTGATGTTGTTGTAGTATGAATTTAAGGATCTCCCATTTGTCATTTTAAAATTGATAAAACTCCATGATCAACTTGTCTTGGAGTGGTTAACAACAACAACATACCAAGTATAATCTCACAAGGGGGGGCTGAGGTAGCTAGAGTGTATGCAGACCTTATTTGCCTGTTTCAAATAGGCCTTCGGCTTAAAATAAAACATTTCCAAGCAGTTTGAAAAAGAGAATACAGAAATGAGGGCAGTAACACAACAATATGTTTTGGAGTAGTTGCGTCCGATAAATCTTTTGGATGAGATTATCGTAAGGAAAGAATGATGCTGCTAAATACAATTATAATTCACAGTTGAGCATGTCCTATACATCATGATATCCTCTTACTGTTGATGTTAAAATATCAGGTTTCTACTTGTTTTAAAATGATTAGGTGCTGCATGCCCAGCCTCTAATAATTGTTAATGATGATCCTGCACCAGCTCCCCGCTTTAGTTATTGAAGTCTTAAATCCATTTTATTTCTTAAAAGATAAATATAAAATGCAGTATTGCATGTGTTTGCTGCGAAAAGTTTGAAAAAAGCATCCCAAAAGTTGCTTCCTCTGATTCTAGAAGAATGATAAGGTTTGAAGTATCATGTCAAAAGATCTAAATTTTAGGGTAAAAATCAGAGACCAATTCTCTCAAATTTTTCTTTTTTAAAGTATAATTTACATAGTTAAAGACTACACAAAATTACTAGTAGTCAAAGTATTCTATGATTTAAAAATATTTGTAAAATGTCTAAAAACATTGTACTAAAAAAGATATTTCTCTAAAGTTTAGCCAGAGAAGAACCACTTGAGTCTCCAAATAGTGCTAATGTCATATACATTGGACAGAGGACTACTATTAACTACTAGCATTTTTCCTCCTTAAATGACGTGTAGCTGAGAATATCAGTTTTCTAGAGCTATCTTCTTTGATGTAAGTCCTTCAAGGAAAATAGATTTGCTAATTAAGATTATCGGATGAATTTATGCAACTGTATGGTAGTGCTGGAGATGCATATTGTTTTCATATGGTAGTCTTGTTTCATGTGATTTCTAATTTGACAGTTATTAGCAGATTTATACAGGCATATGGAACACACATAATTGTTGGTATGGGTGTTGGAGGCCAGGACCTACTTTGTGTTAAGCAGAAACCAATGTCAGCAGTTCCTCCTGCTGAACTAAAAGCACACTTGGATGATCTTGGAGATTGTCTCTTTTCTGATGAAGCAAGTCCTCTGCCTGAGTGGACGCCGAAAGAGGGTAACAAGAAGGTATTTTACACTCACTAAACAATGACGACGCCTCAATCGCAAACAAATTGGGGTTGGCTATATGAACCCTTCATATTCCATTTTACATTCACTAGGCACTTAATTTATCTTTGCGAATGTTCTATATTTACTTACATAAGTGGGGCCAATCATTTTTGAGTGGATTTCTATGTATAGGTCCCCGAGGTATTCAATCGCATGTTGCAGTCACATACCATGCAATTTACTAGCATAACAGAGACATCAAGCAAGGATGTAAGTCACTCTTTGAACTTTCATGTTCTGAAATGGAAGAGAGCTAGATATGATTAGTTATTAACACATAACATGGAGCAGGGTCTCACTATAATTTGGTCAAAAAGAGGTGGTGATGTGTTCGCACAAAGCCACTCGAAGTGGCTTCAGACCGTGGCTGCTTACCCTGATGGCATACTCTTCCGACTTGTACCTATTACTTCACTCCTAACAGGAATTCCAGGAAGTGGTTATCTCAGCCATGCAATAAATTTATATCTACGCTGTAAGTATTTCATTGTCTTTTAAAGATTAAGAACTAGATTTCCTATCCATCAATTATTCCGATAAGAGGTGCAGCACTGTGTGTTTTTTTATATATATAAATAAATAGTGTGTTTTTGATACTGTTGCAGATATTCTTTCAATTGGGTTTTAGGGATATGTATAGTGTCCCAAAATGTAACAGTTAACTAGTTCTAACTCAACCCTGGACAATCAAGCACCACAATTTATGTAGGACTTTTGTTTTCCAAATAGAAGAGACTAATATCGAGTGTCATTATTGTGGTATATAGCTAAATTTGGTGCAGTTAGGTGCGAGTTAAAACTTTTACATGGGTGCTATTTTGTTGCAGTATATACAATTTAGTTTCTGGTGATGTTCAACTTATTCTTATTTAACATTTTCTTTTAAAAATATCCATAATATGTCTCGGGGAAAAAAAGAGAGTCCTTAAGTTACCTTAAAGTAACTTTTTTGCGTCCAAGTCTCCTGATCAAAACAAATTAGATTTAACCTACAACAATCTCAAATTTGGTCATACAGGTCCAAATTAAAGATCTTAAAGATTTCAAGAATTTGCTTTGACCTAATTTTTCTTAATGAATGTTAATGTAGAGATTTTCCACAATGTTTTAGAGCTGAATATACTTTTGGCTGGAAAGGGGTCAAATATACCCCCGAATTGTGTGAAAATGGTTCGCCAATGCCCTTCGTTATACTTTGGGGCTATTCATACCCCTACTGTCATACTTTGAGTACATATATACCCTTACGATTAACAGAGGGCCACGTGTCAGCCTCTCAATGATTTTTTTTTTTTAATCCAGATCCATTCCCTATTTATTAATACCCAGATCCATTTTAAAATTCGACCCAACTCATTTTTTAAAAAAAAATCTTTTCTCTTCTCTTCTCCCACAATCCAATAATGGCAGCCCCTCTTTTCTCCATAATGCAAAACATATTATATCAACCAAAAGAAAGAAATTGTTCTTCAATTGATCAAAATCATTCTCAAAAAGGATATTTCCAACACAACAAAACTATTTGATTTCAAAATTTTCAATTCAATTACAAACCCACTTTAAAGCTTGAAGCTTTATCCGCCCCTCAACATAGCCATCATCTGCGGAATATTCCTCCCTTTCTCTTCTCCACAGTCCATCAATATTAGTTCTGATGTTGGAGCACCGACGAGTGAAACATTGAAACTCCATTTTAAAGCTTGCGATTGCTTACACAGATCTGAAATTTATGTGTTATGTACAAATCTTGAAATTTATTTTTCTAACTACTGTGGGTTGAAATCTGAAAGAAACAAGTTGGTTATTGAAGGATTTGGTAGCAAAATTGAATATGCCATTGTTGGCCGACGGAGTTATGAGATGAATTAGAGGGTGATTCTTGATGGGTAACTGGTGCTTTCTCACGATTGAAAATCTGGTATTTTGAAATCGAAAATTTGGGTAACTTTTGGAGCAAGAAACTTTCATTGTAAGAATTGTTGTTGTTCTTGTTGTATGTTGTTACAGACGGGAAGGTTGAGAGTTTTGCCTGATTGGGTTATGTGCTCTATCACAGTTATTTCTAACAGCATATGTTTGAAACCGCATCCCCAAGGCTGTTTTTTTTTTTGGTCACAAAAAGTGAAGGTGATGATGAAGAGTGAAGTGCAATGAAGATGAACAGTGGCGGGTGTTTTTAAGGGTTTAATCGTGGGTTATGGATCGATTCTGGGTAAAATAAAGAGCAAATGGGTTAAATCAATGAGATTAAGACATTTGGCCCTCCGTTAGTTTTAAGGGTGTATATGTACTTAAGTATGATGGTAGGGGTATGAATAGCCCAAAGTATAACGAAGGGCATTGGTGAACCATTTTCCAAAGTTCGGGGTATATTTGACCCTTTACCGATTTATGGCTATCATGGCTTTAAGAGGGTCTAGTGTTAATCAGTTTCTTTTTGTAGTTGACCATTTGCTTGTAAACTAGTAATTCTACTCACCGAGGCTTTACCTACTCTGCAGTGCTTTACTGTGGCTAAAACAAGGCTATCTTCTGACATGGCAATTTCAATAGAAATTTGTATTGTGCATTTATTTGGAGGCTCATTCTTTTGTCTTATCATTTCTCTTTGAGATTGTCTTGAGCTCTTCATCATATTTACTTACCTTGCACAAGAAATGATTATACACAGAAGAATGTGAGGAACCTGCTGTATTAATATATTCTAGTATCCAGCATATTTGATAAAATCAACGTACTTCTCTTATCTGTCAATATTTTTCTTTTTAATCTCTTTTGCTCATGAAAGATGACACTCGTGTTATCTGTGATTCGTTTCATCCTCAGATAAGCCTGCTCTAGAGGATTTACAGTGTTTTCTTGAGTTTCAAGTTCCTAGCCAATGGGCGCCATTGTTCTGCGAGCTGCCGCTTAGCCATCAAAGAAGAATCACATCTTACCCTGCATTGAGGTTCTGTATATGCAGCCCAAAGCTTTGTGTGAGACCTACCCAGGTACTTCTTGGTGTTTCTTTCTTAGCAAAAAAAGACCGCTTTATTACAAGTATAAGAAAAGTTGAAACTATATGTGCCTCATTTAAATGAAATATTGATCTGGCCATGGTTTACAAAGCACTGGTTGCATAGTGAAACTTAAACATGGAAAGGATTTTAATCCTCCAAAGACCATCTTTAGACTACGATCATATACCTCCTTTGTGGCATCTTTTCTTTAACTGATAGATGGCTCTATTCTGAAGATTGATGTTCATGATAGCCCCTAATCATCGAGATGTTCTTCTACTTTGTAGGTTACAAGTGGTCAAAAGCCGGTCACTGGTTTGCGCTTGTATTTAGAAGGGAAGAAATGCAACCAGTTAGCTATACATGTCCAACATCTTTCTAGTTTACCGAACATTATGGCATCCACATGTGCTAATAACCCAACCTTATGCAAGCCATGTCAGTGGCGAGGGTCCGATGATTATGAATCTAGTGACCAATTCTTAGAACCCATCAGATGGAAAAGATATTCCAATGTGTGCTCATCTGTAGTTAAGCATGATCCAAGATGGATGCAGGGTGAGTCTAGTGGTGTCTTCGTGGTAACTGGTGCTCACCTTATCAGCAAAGGAAAGTGGCCCAAGACTGTGCTTCACCTGCGTCTACTTTTCACCTATCTTCCCAACTGCACAATACGAAAGACACAGTGGGCTGCTACACCAGAGGGCACTCATAGGTCAAGTTTCTTGACAAATCTCAGCACAACTTTTACGTTCACTCAGCGAACAAAGACAGATGCTGCACCAAAGCAGCTTCCTGCTGCTCTTAACTCGGGCGTATATCCAGACGGACCCCCAGTACCAGTTCGATCAACGAAGCTGCTCAAGTATGTAGATACTGCAGAGATCGCACGAGGGCCATATGACAGTCCTGGACATTGGTTGGTAACTGCTGCTAAGCTTGTTACAGAGGGTGGAAAGATTGGTCTGCATGTCAAGTTTGCATTATTAGATTTTGTAAATGAATCATAGTTTCTTCTGTGTACATATTCTTGGCTAGCCTTGGCCTTCTCTTTAAAGATTTTTTATCCAGTTACATTCAATGTTATTAGCTTTTGATAACTTGATGATGTAGCATATTATTTATTCAAGAAATGGCCAACAGTGGGAGGAAAATGTTAATAGTATTGTACAGAACAAATTAGTAAAATGAATGGATTTATTTTTTGTTCCTGGATTTGATTTTCCTTGATAAATTTAGACTTTCTGGTCAGTAGATCGTACTGAGGGATTACACTGGGTATACTTTACTGTTATAGTGGATAAAGTTCAACGACCATATGTGGAATCAACTCACATTTTGGATACAACCTAGTAACTCAATCAACTTTGCATATGTCCTCTCTTATAGGATACAAAGAATGAATAAGAAACCAAATAGTACATATAATCAAATACAGGAAATGTTGAATCTACATAAGTAAGAGGCATAATGAAGCCAACAGCTACAATAAGCCACCAAACATCTTTGTTCAAGAATATGTTCTCAAGGTTAAGTGCTTGAAGGCAGGCGAGGATTGTAAATGCTGTAGCATGAAAGACTGAAATAATAGCAATTATGATCTTTACAGGCAAAGAAATGTAGAAATCAGTGCTGTAAAAATTGCAAAGAAAAAATGATAGAAGTGTACCCATGGTGAACACTTAACTAGAAAGTTGCTGCACCTAAGTAAAACATCAGCATCCATAGTTCTTGTTGCATTTTGTCAAGGAGAATAGGTAGGCCGGCTCTCTCTTCAAGACCTTCAGGGACTCTGAAAGTTACAACGATTTCTGACTGCAGATATTTGTTCAAACTTCAGCTTTCTGCGATTTCTGACTGCGATTTCTTGCTGCAGATTTTTGACTCTGAAAATTACAGTAATTCGTTTAAAATACTAAAATAGTACCATCCCAGCCAGTTATCTGTTCAAACTTCAAATAAATTCATTTAAAATTTTAAATTGGACTGCTTTAGATGATAATTTCCTCTACTTGTGTTGTTGTGTTTTATTATTTTGCTTGTGTTTTGCCTTTTTCTTGAAGGTTTAGATGATAATACTTTACCGTAAACATAATTAAATGTGGCTCATTTAAACCTAAAGTTAATTAAAATCTCAGTTGCTTTTAGTTATGGAACTTGTAGGTATTGACTTAATGGAAGGGGG
>JBDJHY010000116.1:21386162-21398136 GCA_039654485.1 Withania somnifera | reverse complement strand
AATCACATACCTCCAGCAAAAACCCCAAAAAAAGTACAACAAATCAAAGCATTACGTACAACCACGCAACTACACAACCTCAAAGATTATTACTACCTTGCCAAGGAGTATCTCATTAGTGTGAGGCCCATATACATCAGAAATATCAAGAAACGTGACACCACAGTTGATAGCATAGTGAATGAGTTTGACCATATCGGGTTCGGGTTTTGGTGGCCCATAAAAAGCAGACATACCCATACAACCAAGCCCTTGAGCTGATACTTCAAGCCCAACTGAACCCAATTTCATTCTTGTTCCCACCATAGCCATTCTTGTCATTTAGCAAGAACGCTTATGAACTCTGCGAAACGTTAAATAAAGAGGACTGTGTGGTTGATTGACCTTTACTGCTATTACAAACTTTTATTAGGAAAAATAAAATTTAATCATTTATACACTTTGATAGGGGTGGAGCCACCTTAATAGAATAAAAATTCTATAATATATATAATTAAGAAAAATCTTTTTACGTTTTTCCATATGAAATTTTTCATAATTAATATATTAGCTGTTATCCGTGGATTACTTAAAAAGAAATGAGTTAACGAGTACGGTATTCAATTGTTTGCGTTTTCTAAACTACACTATTATGTGAGTTTGTTCTTTATCTGACATTTCAGATATAAAATTTAAATAATTAATTATTCATATATATTTGTTAATATTTTATGAAATTTAAATAAAAAATTTACACACCTAAATTGACTTATTTTATTCATATACGTTCTCTATGTGATTCTTTTGAATTTTAAATATAGTCTTAGGAAGTTTGTTTTGACTGTTATTCTCTTATAATTACAACAATAATATATTTAATAAATTTCCATAAAATGAAATAAAATATACGTAATTTATATCACTATTTCATAAAATAAATAAATTATTTCTTATAAACCTTCAAACTCATGAAAAAGTCACTCTATTAAAACATTAAACCATATATAGTACTCTCTTAATTCTTGTCTCCTTTTATCTTTGCTTGAAGCCAAATTCCAATTGGCACATTACACGTGAGAAGCAATAGATTGATTTAAAACGAGCTAAAGTGCCACATATCAATTATCATATTCTGATTACAGATTCATGTAATCACATTGGTTTTTTATTTTTTCTATATTTCTAAAACTTTATGGACAGAGTGACTCAACCACCACAAAACGTAACTAAAACTATGGAGAAACAAAACAAGTTGAATACCTTGTCAATGAGGATTTCATTAGTGTAAGGTCCATAACTATGAGAAGTATCAAGAAATGTGACACCAGATTTGATAGCATGGTGAATGAGTTTGATCATATTGGGTGGCCCAAAAAAAAGCAGACTTACCCATACAACCAACTCATTCAAGACCAATTGAGCCCAATTTCACCAGGTGGTGGTAGAGTCATTCAAGCTTAAGCAAGCTTATTACTCTACCATGATGGATATGTGATATAGTTTATTGCTCCTGTTAACAATATATTAGAGAATTTATAATCCGTCTTGGAGTAACCGATGAAGTTATTGCGATGTGATTAGGAGGTCACATGTTAAAACTATGAAAATAGCCTCTTGCAAAAATGCAAGATAAGACTGTGTACAGTAGATCCTTGTGGTTCGGTTCTTTCTCGAATCTAATGCGTAGGGAAGCTTTATTGTGTAGGAAAACTATTTCACACCGTTGAAATAGTTTTTTAAGATGTATATCAAGCACAACTCAGGTATTACTAATTGTGTATTACTTAAAATATTATCGTAGTAATATTTACTTTAACTTTGTCAATTTTTTATTTTTTTGGTTGTACTTGTTGGATATTTAGCGAGTGTTAACGAAAATATTGATTAGAAAGTCAAGATAAGGGACTGTTTTCTCCCACATTGGTAGTTTAGAGGGAAGAGTGACACTTTATATACGAAAGTACTCTTTATAGATTTGTAAACTAGTGACAAACTTATATCCACTTTTAGTAACAAGTATTTTACCATGAAGGAACATGGGATTTTCCAAAATCACCAGGAATCTAAATTAATTTGTCCTAAAATAAGAATCGAACAGGAAATAAATAATCAAAAATGAACAAATGACAATGTTAAGAGCTAAGAGCACACGTCACTAGTCTTTATATTATTCGATTCTAGTGTTACGTGTTGTTTTTATTATTCTAGTTAGGTACATTTTGTCATTCAAAAATTAAATTTCTTTTTATTTACTTGATTTTTAGGTATTTTTCAATTGAATCGAGTCGAAATTAAATAATTTTTATTTTTGTAAGATAAATATATTTATATATATATTATTTTTTCCAAATCACATTTATAAAATTGTACTATATATGCTATTTTTGCTTGAAAAGTCAAATAATAATTATCCATTTTGGGGCTATTTTTCTTTGACTTCCTAATCAATATATTCTACTCTCAAAGAAGAGTTATTAAGAAGAAGAAAAGAGGACCCACTTTTAATTCACTTCATGAATTAAAATTCTCTATTGATAATTATTGTTATCATTTTGATCATTAGGCTTAGTTTAAGAACTCTACTTGTACATAACTTCACTTATTGATTAACATGAATTTAAAGAAATCAAATAGTTGATAGATTTAGAAAGACTCCCAACTCAAATGAATCCCTTGTTTGACACCCCTATAAATTCCCCACTACGTCTGATAAGGTATTAGATTATTGGTACTGATTCATGGTCATTTGTTCATCCTCCAATGCGTGTTGGCGGTTATCATCCTAAGTTTCCCTATCATCAGTGGACATTCATGTATCCACCTAAAGAAGAGAAGAATTAATATTCACTATGAATCAATATCTCATTGATCAAATTTTTAATAAGTTTTCAGGTTAGATTCTTATTTTTTTTAAGATTCATAGTAGTTCTAGGAGAGTTAATCTAGTTTTTAATATTTTTTCAAGTAGTTTCAATTTATTGGAATATTAGTTGATTCCACTTATTGTGAAATAAGATTTGAATTTTTTTTTTTTATATGAATTGTTTTTACTTTTTGTATGATATGAATTATTTCTCATTAAAAAAGAAAGGAACACAATACAATTTAACATTTTATAAAATGAGAAAAGATTGTCAGCAAAATGGCCACAATTAATGCCAATAATATTTGATATGACTTAAATTTAAAAATAAAAAATAATATTTTTATGATTATAAAATATGCCATTAAATTAAAATAAACAATTTTTAAGTTCAATGATTATTGAATAAAAAAGTACATTGATAATTATTGCAATATCCCAATCATACAATTTTAAGGCAGAGGGGAGAATCTTGGTCTAGAGACTAGAAGCAACAATACATAGCAAAGCCAAAATAAGTGGACCTTAACAATAATATAAATAGATGACAAAAGTGAGTGATGTTGATTTGTCCCCTCTTTGGGTGTGTGTTTTGGTATACAGAGGGGAGGGGGGAATAAGTTTTGGTTGGCAGTAGATTTTGAACTTAGAAACTTTTGAAAAATTGAATTTTTGAAGCTACGATTTTAATAACTTAGAAACGTGTAACTTTATATATGTACAGTGTAAAGAATTTTTAAGCAAGCAATTTAGTTAATTGGTAATTGTATTCACAAGGGTGGAGCTAAATGCCACTAAATACCCTGTTAGCCTTTCAACGGTTCATCCAAGAATAAAATTACAACAACCACCTCTGCCAATATTAATCAATATCATACAAAATACTAGGTAATTCATAATTTTAATAAATAGAATTATTTGATATTTTTTATTGGTAAACTGGCCAGGGCATAGGATACTAGTGAAAGTGGTGTAAATGATGATAATGGGTACATGATCTATGATTTCCTTTGCCTTTTTTGAAGTAACATGCACCATTTCAGTCAATTTCATTTTTTTTTTTTTTTGGTTTATGCCCATGTCCCTTTGCCTACTGGTTAATGTTATTTTCTTAGACAAATGTGTTGAGATTTGTGTAGTATTTTGGAAATGGGTTTGTATACTTGGTGACTCTCAATGGTGGTTGTCTTGCATGAGTACCATCTTGGGTGGTAATATGCACTTTGTGCTCCTCTAAAGATTCCACTTGTCACACATTACATTACATAGGTTATATTGTCATTCTTTCTTCAAAATAGACTTAGCAATGAGTTTTTACTATTTAGCGATACAAGGTATCCATTACTAATTTTTATTTCTATTTTAGTTGTTGTTTGGAGTAACCTCCACTCAGAATATCACTATAAGAATAAGTCAACAACACATACAAAAATAATTGTCCGTCTTAAATAAAATATTATTTTTAAAATAATTTGTCAAGGGTTCGAAGGAAATAACCACTCTAGAGTAAAATTTGTGTGCATTATGCCACCCCCATTAGGTGAAATTACACTATATTGTTGATGTTAACTTTGAAATTTCTCATTTAACTCTTAACGCACTTTGTTTTAAATCATAAATATAGAAATCTTACTTATTCTTTATAATATTATAATTTATCCTTTACATAGTATTATGTATAATGGCTCTTAATATAGTAAAACTAATTGAGTTGTTATCCAAAAATATTCTTGAACGTCCCAATTAATTATAGTATGTGATTTTGTTAAAATTTAACTAATCATCTTATCTCATGAAAGAAAAATCTCTATTAATATTCTATGATATCTTCTTGATCATTTCACTTATTTTAAGAAAATTCTATCTGTACACAAACTTTAGTATGATTAACCTGAATTAAAAAGAAACCAAAACAGTCGATAAACTTTAAAAATTCTCCCTAAGCCAAATGAATATCTTGCTTGACACCTTATAAAATCTAGCTACACCAATATTCATATTTCATTTTAAATCACTACTAACCATGGTCAAGAAAAGTTACCTTGTTAGTTTTGTCATTTGAATTTTGTTATTCATTAATTTATGCTATGCGAATTTGAAACCTGATTTATTTTTAAATGATAAAGTGCTATCACACAAGCAAAGGGATTAGATTATTGCTGGCATCCATGATTTTATTTTCATCCTCGTGTTTATTTGTTTATCTTTTTATGTTTGCCCATCGTTTTTATGGATTTCCTCATTCCTAGCGATTTTCATCCTAAAGTTCCTTATCGCCATGGCTATTCACAGGAATATTATTTTCATTTCGCTTATTGTGAAATAAAATTTAAATTCTTCAAATGAATTTTTTTACAATATTTAAGGTGTATAAATAGACTAAATATTGCTTCACATCATTATAATTTGTGTGATGTTTTTTTAATCATTATCAAGAAAGTTTAAATCAATAACCTAAAATGGAGGTTCCAAATTGATTATTTCCTTTATTTTGGACGCCTTTATTTTTGTTTTTCACTCTTCAATTTCGCAATCAATGTTATTTATTTTTCCTTAAACGTCCTACTTAATTAATTATACTTCATAAAGTAGATAAAAGAATTATTTTCGAATAAAGTACAATTTTGTTTTTGTGCTTTTTCTAAAACTTATAATATATTGAATGAATTATTTATTGGGACAACATGCACGAAAATATACAAAAGGCAGCTTAAAAGCTAAGATCAAAATTACATATTTAGTAATTTTTCAGTAAAATATAAATTTTTCTTTAACACTCAATAATATATTCCGTAAGAAACTAGAAGTGAATTTGGTTATTTTCAAAAAGTTCACATATATTTTCCAACTCTATTTTATTTTACTTGACTCATTTGTTAAGATGATTTTAATTACCAATGTATTTTACTATGCTAAACTGATTAATAATATTCTATTATTATTACAACAAATATAATTGAGATAAGTGAAAATTAGCCTCAAGATATTATAAAAAGAAAATTACTATGATTACTTTATATAATACTAAAAATAGAAAACAATAACAAAAAAATCTCACAAAATCCTTATATCAATATTTTATTATACCATCATTGCTAGAATCTTTTTTGAATAATTCTAAATGCATTTAAGAGATCCTCCTCTTTGCTGAAAATGACTTATCACCAATTGAAAGTTGATATGATTCTAAATATTATTTAAATAAATGTCCTTAAAGCGAAACATCTTTTTATACTCAACAGCCAAATACTTTTTTTTTTTTTTTTTCCTTTTTCCATTTCAAAAGAATTGGTCTTTAGGCCCTCTTACAAAAAATATTTATTAGGGGTATAATGCAATTGTAACACACAATAAAAAGCAATATATAATATTTACTAGTATGTTCTTTGAAGTAATATAATAGCACTTAATAGAGTATAACTAATTAAATTGTTACCACAAAGATATTCTTTGAATTTCCGGCGTATTTGGTTTTTGTTAAAATTTAAACTAGGTCATGTTTATCCTCATTAATTAAAAATATCTATTTGTTATTTTCTTGAACATTACTCATTTTAAGAATTTTAATTGTATATAAACTTTACTAGAAACAAAAAAATAGTGCAAACCTAATCATGTTTTGGGCTAGTGGTTGAGAATTATAAATTAATTTAAATGCAAATTAAGTGGATTTTTTGTGATATGAACCTATATTTGAATGACACCTTAATTATAGAGTAACTTTAATTGTTTATATCACAAATCATAAAAAGGAAAATGCATATTTAAGACACTGTTTCTTAGTTTATTTTTAATTTGAAATGTTGTAAACTATTTGGTTTCTGTTAAAATTTAACTAGTAAAAAAATCTCAAAATTTATTTCTCTCACATGAGTTAGAGTAGTAAAGAGATTATTTTTAAAGCAAATTCTGTTGATTCAATCACTTTTATCTTCTTGATAATTACATTTATTTTTAGAATTTTATTTGTATACAAACTTTATTTATGATCAACATGAATCAAATAGTTGATAAACTTAAAAGCTCTCCTGAATCACTCACTTGCTTACTACCCTATAAAATGCCAGCTACACTAACCTTCATATTCCATCATAACACTTAACAGTACAAAAAGAAAATATTCTTTACTATTACTAAGGCCTAATGCCTTAAAAAAACATGCCTTGTTACTCTTATCATTTCATTATTATTCATGGTGGCTTCATTTTCATTCACATTCATACTTATTTGTTCATCCTCCAAAGCCTGCTAATGGTTTCCATTACAAAAAAAAAAAAAATTCATCCATGACCATTCATGCATTTTTATTTAAAAGATTAATATCTTATTGATCAATAAGTGTTTAGCTAGTTTAATAAATATCCTTGAGCTTCATAGTTGTAGGGTAGTTAATTTAGTTTTTATTATTGTTAAAGCACTTTCAGTTCATTTATTTTGATTTATGATGAAATAAAATGGGATCTTATTTCTATGAATTGTTTTCAATATTTTGTTATTGCGTATTATTATGTCTTTTACTCATTATATTATGTTTGAGTACTTAATGAATTAAGATGTGTTTTCCTAACATATTAACATGGTTCCTTTCTATTAAGAAATTCAAAACTCTCATAAATACAATGTTGAATCCTCGAATTCTGACAATTTCACAAAATAATTACTTGTGATTTTAAATAAGCCCTAAAATATTTATGACTATGCATGAGTATTTCATTAAAGAAGGAAATATAAAAGCTTAAAGCGAGATTATTTCTAAATATGAAAAGATACAAAATTATTTTTTATCATTCTCTACATCGAATAATTCAATTTGTTAAAGATGCATTCAAATTAATGATAAAGTGAAGAATTAAGAATAGTCATTGATGAAGTGAATCAATATTTTATTGTTTATCACATACTCTTATTATCTTTAATATCTTTCAAGTTTATAGATTTAGAAATATTTAGTTTAGTACTTGTCATTTTTCAAGTAGTTAGGAATGTTGCTTAATTTCGCTTATCGTGAAATAAAATCTAATTTTTTTAATATCAATTGTTTTCCATTTTCTACACAAAGTGATTTTCTATAATAATATATTTTATTATATCTATTATTGCTAGAATCTATGTTTGAATAAAATTTTAAATGGATTTGAGAGATCTTAATCTCTGGAGCAACAAAATCAATGTGATCAACAAATTAGGATCTATTTTAAAATTAATTTATTTTATATTTGATTCCAGATATTAGAGAAATTTGAGATCAGCTTCTTACTTCACTTCACGAGCATCACTTTCATGATCCCGACCAATAATTTCTTAGGAGTAAAGACATTAAAACTTGTCTCATATTAAAATAAAAATAGACACTTCCTAACGATGATTTCTTGATTTGAAAAACTCAAACCACATAACATAAATTAACAAGTAGTTATCGGTCTGCCGTATTCCCAATTTATCAGGGTGTAAAATAACAATCGACAATACAAAAAACACTTTTAACATTACTGCAATAAAGCAAGTGGTCCAATAAAACAAATTGTTTTAACTGACAGATACAATAGGTGTCAGTTTCAGCAAACTGGCAATAACCAGTTTCCTAGTCACCAATTCCCCTATTTATTAGAAACCTCAAGAAAGAAAAAAAGAGAACATAATTTCAAAATTTTATTGTAATCACAAAAATATCAACTTGGGTGAGACCAAAACGCAAAGAGAAGATGAAGGGACAAACAGAGAATGAAGAAGAACAAGGAAGAAAAGGGGTGGGTCTTGAAGAGTTAAAGAAGAAAATGGCTGATTTTGCTAAAGAAAGAGATTGGGGTCAGTTTCATACTCCAAGGAATTTACTTTTAGCAATGGTTTGTACATACCCTTCTTTTAATCTTGCATTTTCTTGGCACCCCTTTTGTTATAATTATTTGAAGCTTTTCGTTGAAGTTTTAGTATGTGGGTTTGGGTTGGCACATAGTGTAACTTTGTCCTCTTTATGTGTTCTTTGTGTTGTGTATGTTTATGGGTTTTGTTGGATCATGTTTATAGGCTTTTGAGTCATAAAAAGGGGTATTTTTCTGTCTGTTTTATGATTTCTTTGTTGTTCTTGGTGATTTATCTGTGTGTTGTTATTTAGAGGAACTTTGAGTTAAAGCTGGTAATTTTTTTTGCTCGAAGATGAGGAGTATTAGGTTTTGGTGTTCGTTTTGTTGGGTGGTAGGTTTACTGTTGTAGGGGCTCAGAAGTCGTAGCACCATAGCCCGACTCTTAAGAGCTTTGGATAGGTTTGTCGATAGCCTTACATTTATTGTTATCTTATTGTTTTCTTCTTTCACGTTATGTCGTGTTAGTATATTTGGCCTTTTTTATATTTTATAATTTATATTATCTATTTTATTTTATTTCTTATATTATAACTGTTCTGAGCCAAGTGTTTCAGTAAATAACAGTGGGATAAACTTCATACATTTTACCCTTCTAAACCCCATAGTGTGTGAAAATATACTACACATGTTGTTGGTTATCAACATTAGTACTTTTGCTTATGTCTTACTTGATTTGACAGGTTAGTTGTGTTCTTCAGTGGAATTAGGAAGACATAATACGTAAGCAAGACGCTCAAAAACTTGGACTTATTGGATAAATAAGCACTATTTGATAGTGCATATCTTAGAGGCCTCAACTTATCATTATTGTGTTAGTTGAACACTTCAAAGTTATAAAATAATCGTTTTAACATCTTCAAATTTATGTGTCATGTTGTTTGGTGTACATAAGACACATGAGGAATGACTTGGAGTGCTTAGTTGTCAATTGAGACTTAATTATAGTGTCTAGACTCTAGATATGTACTCTCAATGTTAAAGTATTTATATGAAAGGTGAGTTAGGGTTTGAGTATTTGTTTATGTATTATGTGAGTTTACTTGATGTATGATAGTGAAAGTTGGAGTCTTGAAGGTATGATAGTGAAAGTTGGATCTTGAAGGTTACATTAGAAACCAACTCTATTGTGATTTTCATTAGAAAAAGACTTGGAGCAAGAGTTCTATGTTTGGTTTCATAGAAATTAGAAATGTTTGTTACTTTTGGGTCATTATGGAGGATTTCCAATTTTGTGGAAACCCAAAAAAAAAAAAAAGCTTTCTTTTTTCCCCCACCAAAGAAGGCAATGTACTGATGATCTTCATATGATTTTATGTTCCCCATACTGTCATTATAGCTTTGCAGTATTGCATGGAAAATAGTGCAACACTTGCTCTTAATATTGATCACTTACCATAAACACTGCTAGCTTTGTCTCTTTTCCTATCTTAAAACATAGCATTGATTTGATAATTACTCAAATTGTTTATTGTGCAAAGTATACTTTTTTTACACTATTGATGAGTGATGTTCGATAGGTGTTGATTTGTCACTTAAAAAATAAGGTAAACAGTATTAGCTAGTAGTGTAATAGCCACATTTAGTGATGATGATGAAGATTGTGGTATTGCTTATTCTAATTTATACTTTTAATACTTTATATATGTTAAGTATGTATAACATAATATTGGCTCAACTTAGGGTCTATCCAAACAGCCCCTCTACCTTTTCAAAGGTAGGGATAGGAATCAGATGTGGATTGTTGTTGTAGCAGCATTTGCATAATAGTGGTTAAAATGAGTTAATATGGTGGTGTAATATTGGCCAATGAAAATTTGTACATTCCATTACAACTTTCTGGAAATGAGACAACTTTGTTTTTTTAATACAGGTGGGTGAAGTGGGAGAGTTGTCTGAAATCTTTCAGTGGAAAGGTGAGGTCCCAAGTGGTTTACCAGACTGGGAAGAAAAAGAGAAGCAGCATTTAGGTGAAGAGCTCTCAGATGTATTGCTTTATCTTGTCAGGCTTTCAGATATTTGTGGCATTGATCTTGGTAATGCTGCACTCAGAAAACTGGAGCTAAATGCCATTAAATACCCTGTTAGCCTTTCCAAAGGTTCATCCAAAAAGCTTACTCTTTCCAGCAGTGACAATGGTGTGACTGATGATGGTGAATGATCTTCTTTGATTTTCCTTTTGTCTTAGCATCCCTTTGCAGTTTCTTAGACTTACTATTACAACCTACTAGTTTTTGTGCTAAAAGGGATATAGACATATAGTGTTGATTTGAAGTAACATGTACCAAGTCAACTAATTTCTGCCTTTTGTTGATGTATTTGGTGTTTTGCCTTATCCATATTCCCTTACCTACTGGTTAGTACTACATTTCCTCGAACCATGTGTCTGAGATTTGTACAGAACCCCTTCTATTTTATTTTATTTGATCCTATTAATATGATACATGCTTTAAGAAAGCTTTAAATTGGAGGTGTATTTTGTTAAATTAACATTACTAATGATATTTGAAACTCTAAATTGACTAGTCTACTATATGTGATTATTTAATATTAAAGGTGCACCCAAAGATGTGACCTAGTGATTAACGAAGTGGGTTAAAGAATTGTGAAACATAAGGTCTTACATGCAAATTTTAGCGGAATTTAAAAAACACTAGGTGATTTTTTTTTATATGTACTAGCTTTGGTGGATGGATTTACTAGTACTTATTGCTGGTAGGAAGTGATAGATATTTCGTGAATTTGATCGCCGCCCTAAAACAGGAGCTCACATAACAATCGGAAATCAACATCGGGTCTCGGCTATTCGAAAAACACAGACTGAAGCGATGCAACACAATAAGCTGATTCGAATCATTGTTATAAAAAAAATTAAAGGTAGAATGAGAAGAAAAGTAATAGAACTTCATTGATTTGTTATAATAGACAAGAAAAATAAAATGTTTATTTTAGTAACAGTAGCACTAAAGATTGGTGTTGGAAAATGGTAAATTTGATGATCAGTCTCGGTGGTGGTTTTGCATGAGCACCATCTAGGGTGGTGAGCTGAATGCTATGTACTAAGAAATGTGTATGTGAAAAACATGTGGTATATTGATTAGTGGTATGATTATATGTGAAGCACAATGTGTGTGGCAAACCATTCTGCCTGACTGAATGGGTGGTTAATTTGGTGAGATACTGTGCAGTTGAACAAGTGTTGACTGGTTCTGTATTTGAGTAAAGGTTTCACTAGAGTTCACTTTAAGAGAAAATCCAAAAATTGGCATAGCAT
>JBDJHY010000116.1:21372914-21386062 GCA_039654485.1 Withania somnifera | reverse complement strand
TTATAAGTCTGTAGATAGATAACGAATCTCAACATACATATATATATATATATATATATATATATTGTATATGTATGCTGAAATTGTATATTAATCCAATCAATTTCGGCAATACATATATAAATAAATTGTATCTGAATACTTATGTCGAGATTAACTTTTACATTTGTATATATATCCCAAAATAATGCTACGATGTAGATTGCAATCATATGAAACTACACATATGGATCATAATTAAGGGTGTATATCTGCCATGTAGCCTAGTTTTTCCCAGCAGACCGTTTAGTCTTTTCATTTTATTCATAAATAAGTGGTTATTTTAGATAATTAAAAAGACATTAATGATATATATATATATATATATTTTTTTTTTTTTAATTTTACCCTTATTTAAAAGTTTAAGATACAAGTTTACGGTAAATATATACCACATTCATCTCAAATTAACTGTTGTGATTTTTAAAAATAGTTTTGTCAAATTATTTATAATTTATAAAATTCAAATCAAAATTAATTAATTTTTTCATTTTACCATTAGTATTAATTGTTCGGAAAGACTTAAAACACTCATATAGTAGTAGAGTGATGACACATAAATAAAGTAATATTCAATGAAACGAAATTATATCTTAAATTGTAAACAATGATAAAATCATTTTTCTTATTAACGTTTCATATTTAAAAAGATCTTTTTAAAACTTATAGTTAAGATGTTAAATACTTTAAATATTGTGAGGTCTTCTAAAAAAATCGTACATGTTTTGGTCTAAAGTGAAAAATGTGATCATATCATAGAATTTTACTTAATTATATTTATCTATCGATACGAGTATCAAAATAACACAGGAGCTCAACTTATTATCTTTGCTTGTCTATGATTTGGTTTATTAAATTTAATGGTAGCTGGAAAATACACATTCAAAAAAAATTATGAATGGATTTGCTACTATTTTCGATAGACACACGAAGAAAAAGCAAAATATCGTTGGATGTATAATGATCATAAATATTCGAATGTAATTGATTGCATATACTTAATTATTATTTTTCGAGTGAGCTATTTATCACTTTTATCAAATACTTAACTACTGTTCTAATTACATTTAGGAATTTTAATTAGTTATCACTCTCAATTAAAAACATAGACAAATCAAGATCCAAACATAACAAAATGGATTGGCTTGATCGACCTATAAATTTGCTATTTTTAATTAAATTAGTACCTTTTGAAGATTTTTGGGCAATGCTAGTCTTCTTTTTTTTTCAATTGGACACTAATTAGGCCAGATTAATTTAAAGTTCATCTTTTCTGAAAATAAATTTTGTTGTTTGTCCTCTATATGAAGAAAAAAAAAAGGGGGGGGGGGGGAATGATAATTACACTTCTTTGAATTCTACTTGTACACAAATTTTACTTATGATTAACATGAATAAAAAATAATCAAATAGTTGATAAACCTAAAAACTCCTAAATCAAATAAATCACTTGTTTTACAACCCTATAAAATCTCAACCACATGACCAACATTCTAACAGTGCAAAGAAAAAATATTCATAATTATTATTTATTAACCATGGCCAAGAAAAATTATTTTGTTACTATTGCCATTTGCATTTTCTTGCTTATTAATTTATGTGCTGCAAGTGAGAGATTTGATTTCTCATACGATGAAAGTGTTACTGCACAAGCTGATAAGGGACTAGATTGGTGGTATCCATGGTATGGTTTTCATTATCCATGGTTTCGTTTTCATCCACATCCATGGCCATTTGTTCATCCTCCAATGTCTTCCGGAGGTTCTCGTTACAAATTTCCTCATCCATGGCCATTCATGCATCCACCAAAACCATCAACGTCTTCTTCTGAAGGAGAGAATAATAAAGAATAATCATTAATGAAATGATGGATCAATAATCCTATTGATCACATATTAAGAAATGTTTATCTTCAATCTTCATAGTTCTAGGTTAGTTAAATTAATTTTCGTTAATGTTGAATCACTTTCAGTTCTTAGGAATATTGTTTAATTTTATTTGCCGTAAAATAAAATGTGATCTTTTATCATATATATATATATATATGAATTGTTTTTCACTTTCTATTATTGCGTATCGTCCTTTTTTATCTCTCATAATTTTATTTTTGAATACTTGAAGGGAAAAAAGCTCCTAACATGCCAAAACAAATATTTGAGATGTAGGAATATGCCCAAATTTTCCTCCATCGTTACAATTTATATGATATTATGTTCTTAGTTAACTTAAAAAGGAACTGATATCTTAAATTTTAGAAATAATTTAATTTCAAAAGTGATCAACCCATTGAATTGGAGAAAGGTTTGATGTGGTAAACTTGTTTTTGCTAAAATATATTTATTCTTATTTTTAATTTTATGTTATTTGGATCAACCTTGTAGATATCTAAAGGCAATAAACCATACATGCTGCAGTTGAATATGTGTTGGCTGCTTCTGTTTTTGTAGAACATGTTGCTGTTGCTATTTGCATTTTCTTGATAAGGAGCTACATTGGTTGTATCCATGGTTTGCCTCTTTAGTTCACAGGAATATTCTTTGATTTGGTTTATCGTGAAATAAAATGTGATCTTTTTTTTTTTTTTTTCATTTTCTGTTATTTAGTATTGTCATCTTCTTTTCTTGTAATATTATGTTTGAATACTTGAAGGAAAAAGAGTTGTATTACCATGCAAAAAGATATATTTTGAGGTGTAAGAATAAGCCAAAATTTTAATATTAAAATTTCATCAACGTAATCACATTCAATCGAAAATAAATGAGACCTTATCCAAATAATTGCTGATGTATCAAAGAAAATTATTATTTTGAGATATGGTATTTTTCATGACATTTTCTATTAAAATTAATTACCATTTGAAGTTGCTTGGCAAATTGTATCCTCCAAAGAAAGTCCTTTAAGGCGTACTAAATAAGCCAAAAGAATTTCTATATGGGTTTTGCGATTTAGCATAGAGATAAAAAAGCGGGGTATATATACATATATTTTCATTGTCTAACAAACCTCACTCATTTTCGTTACCACTTCAAATCGGATGCAAATGAAAATTTATAAAAATTAGAAATATATCACTTTTAAATCACAAAATAAAAAGATAAATTTACTCATGACCTAGTGATGATCATCATTACTAGAATCTTTCTTTGCATAAATTTAATAGACATCCTTTCCCTTGAAGTTGAAAATGTTACACCAATTCAAAGTTAACGTGATTTTAAAGATTATTTAGGTGATAACCATTGATATTAGTAATTGTCGAGCACTTAATAGTACGAGGTCCTAATTGTGGAGCACTAAGACGAGAGTAATAGTGACTCCCTTACTTGCCACTGACACCTCAACTACAAAAGTTGGATGCTTATCCGACCAATGATTAAATTACTTAAAAAGTCATATAAATTAAAGGTGTTTGGTTATCAAGTACTATATGCCTTGTTTGGTTACCAAATGACACTGAGTGAAAAAGAAAGCTTTTTATGGCTTTCCAGACAACAATGACACCCACACAAATTTAGCCCTCCAAAACCATTCTAGATATGTTATGCTTTTATACCAAATTTTCTTTCAAAATTCCAACTTTTCACTCCTATCCCTTACTAAAGGAGTCAAATGCACTAATACCTCCCGCTATTTGCAGAATTTGAAGAAGGACCCCTATCCATTACTAACTAATTCTACTGAAAAACATAAAGTATCGAAATAAGCAAAACCAATCTTGAAATCAAAAATAAGTCAAAACAGGCACAAAGACTACCATCGAGCAAGGTTACAAGCTTCCTCCCTGAGTTTATACTATTGAAAAAACACAGCAAAATCACCAAAAACAGCAGGAAATTGTAAAGCACAACGAAAAAAAGACACCATTTATGGTCTTTCTAAAGTATATAAATATAAGCAAGATACGATAATTTTTTAAATATAAAAGCCAAATGATATAAAGCTAAGGATGTATCAACTTTGGATTAAGGAGATCAAGTAAATCCATATTTTGGATTATTCAAACACAGATTCTAGCAATGATAATATAATAAAATAGTATTACAAATAATCAAACTTTTTAAATGTGTGATTTGACAACTCTTATAGTAGCATGCAATAACAACATACCCAAAATATAGAGTCAATATGCACATGCACAGTTCAAACCCTTCTCTCCAAATAAAAATAATCTATTAAAAAAAAAAATACAAAGAGATAGTAGCAAGCAATGCCTCAGATTATTAAGTGTTAATTTGCTCTTATTTCATTTGACATTAACACATGATTTTGTCAATTTACAACATCGATCTTTTCTCCAACCCTACTGCTTGTGTATTTTTAAGTGTCCAATCTGTTTTAAAATTAAATTAAATGTCACTCTTTTTAAACAAAAAACTAAAAATATAGTGTAACATAAATTGTAACGATTTGTCAAAAAAAGATTGACCTATTCATACACCTCTAAATATTAAATAGAATAGTTTACTTTACACACGAAATAAAATGTTATTACGCAATAGCAGCCAGTATGTGGTGGAAAACATTCATATGAAAAGAAATTCAAATTTTATTTCACGATAAGCAGAATCAAGCAACATTTTAACAAATGAAATTAAACTACTAGAACGTTAATAGAAACCAGATTAATTAACCTAGAACTATGAACTTTATTAATTAACTTAAAGATCACAACTATGTGATCAATGAGATATTGATTCATATTCGTTGATCAATATTCTTAATTTTTCTCTTGTTTGATGGGAGGCATGAATGGCCACGGAAAAGGAAACTTATTATCCTCTTTAGACGAAGATGATTTTGGTGGAGGCATGAATGGCCATGGAAAAGGAAACTTAGGACTATTATCGCCAGCAGGCATGGATGGTTGAGTAAATGGCCAAGGTAACCCGTGATAACCACCAGCAGGCATCGGAGGAGGAACAAATGGCAATGGAATATGAAACCAAAAATGAAAACGAAACCACCAATCTGATCTATTATCGGCTTGTGTAGTAACACTTTTATCGTTTGAAGATAAATCTGATTCCTGACTTGCAAAACATAAGTTGACAAGTAAGAAAATGCAAATGATAAGAGCAACAAAAGAATTTTTCTTAGCCATACTTAACAATGGAAGTTTTTTTTGTTTCAATATGAAATTGATGTGGTTATTAACAAAGAAGATGTTTAGATAAAATATGAAGTTGATGTAGTGGGTAAATATAGGGTTATCAAGTAAAAGATTATTTTAAATTTCGACTTTTTCAAATTCATGCTAATCATAACTATAGTTTGTGTATAAATAGAATTCTTAAAGTTAACAATGACTATCAATAAGGTTTGCTTTATACTAATCTCTTTGTATTCAAAACTCATGTGAAAGAAGTAGACTGAGAGATTTTGTGTTGATGAGGATAAACATGATCTAATTTAATTTTTAACAAAGATCAAAATAATTTTTTACATTATCCCAATTATTTTTTTTTTTTAAAAAAGGTAAAAGATATTGTTCTGTTTTTATTTCCTAAGCATGCATCTTATTTACATTTCTACATTATGCTAATAGGTTCTTCAAACATGGTATGTGATATAAAATAGCTGGCATATATAAAGAACTTTTTATTGAAAGAAAATCACAGCAGTAACACTTTGTGCATTGACAAAATCTTCATTAAAATTGAATCTCATAAAGTGAAACATAAGTGAACAAATAAAAATCAAAGTCTACCATGAACAATTATCATGTTGCAACACATGAAAGTAAAGAAGCAAGCTCAATTTAGTGAGATATGCCAATTTACAACCTTTTGTTCAGTCATAATAAACAGGCTAATTAATATACTTTATGACGATATATTTACAGCTATAAATAGAACATTACTTTATAGTATCACTATATAATACGCTTTTTCATTGCATAAATTACAACTAGCTTGGAAAAACAGAATTCCAAGAAAATCTATCTAGGCTAAAAAAATTAAATCTTCGTCATGGATGTCAAGAGAACAAGACTACTTAACCCTGTTGATTTAAATTCTTTTTAATTATACATGTATTTTATTAAAATTATCTTATAAAATCAATTTTGAAACTTTAAATTTGATTATTACTTGTATGTTTTATTTTACTTAACCCCGGTTGACTTAACATATCTCTTAATGAAATTTTAATAAAACATATATTTTACTAAATTAACCATATTTAGTGATATTTTAACACTCTAAATTAAAATTTGACTATTACTATTTAAATAGTTATTATTTAGAATAGAAAAGAAAAAATATAATAAAATTATTTTGATTTTATAAATTAATTTATTTTAAATATAAAAATCAAATAATTTAATTTAATAATTATTTAATTCTTAAAAATAATAAAATTTTCTTAATTTTATAAATTTAAAATATTTATTTTTAGTAATATGAAAGACAATGTCATATTAATAGTTGGTAAGAGAAAAAAAAAGTTATATTTTTGGAAAACCCTCTAATTCCTCTTTCGTTCAAGAAAAAGACATCACAGTGTAATCCCCATTGCTGGATTCCCATCAAAATCTTGTGATTTCAGGTAAGGAAACTTGATTCATGGTTGTTTTTAGTCAATTGAATTAGTAAAGATTCAAACTTTGTGGCAATGGGTCTTGCAATTTGTTTCTTAAATCTTCCTTCCCATTCTTGTTTTTTGTGGATTTAGCTTTCTGAAGTTTATGCTAAGTCACTTGAATTAGTAAAGATTAAAGCTTTATGGCAATGAGTCTCGTAATTTATTTCTTTATCTTCCTTACCCGTGTTTAATTTTGTGAATTTAGCTTTTTGAAGGTTGTGCTAAGTCTATTTATTTTTGTTTGAAAAGAAAAGATTTGTGGGTATGGGAAGGAGAAATAGGTGAAGAGATTACAAGGTAGGAAATCGAACCCTCATGAATAATGTGAAAGTTCAAGTAGCCAACCGCCGGAGCTACTAAGATTCCAAGTCGCTTAAAGATTCAAGCTTTGTGGCAATGGGCCTTGTAATTTATTTCTTTATCTTCCTTAACCTTGTTGAATTTAGCTTTCTGAAGGTTGTGCCGAGTCTTTTTGTTTTTGTTTGAAAAAAAAAAAGAATTGTTGGTAGGGGAAAGGGAAATACGTGAGGAGATTATAAGTTAGGAAATCGAATCCTCATGAAGAATGTAAAAGTTCAAGTAGCTAATCACCTGAGCTACTAAGATTCCAAGTCACTTAAATTAGTAAGGATTCAAGCTTTGTGGCAATGGGCCTTGTAATTTATTTCTTTATCATCCTTACCCTTGTTGATTTTTTGTAGATTTAGTTTTCTGAAGGTTATGCTGAGTCATTTGAATTAGTAATGATTCAAACTTTGTGGCAATGGGTATGGTTTTTTATTTCTTTTTTTTTCCCTTACCCTTGTTGATTTTTATGGATTTGGCTTTCTCAAGTTTATGGTGAGTCACTTGAATTAGTAAAGATTCAAACTTTGTGGTAATAGGTCTTGAAATTTATTTTAGAGGGGATTATAAGGAATGAAATCGAACCCTCACCAATAAGGGTGAAAATTCAAGTTGCCAATCAACTGAGCTATTAAGATTTTCCATGTGTCACTTATGCTAGTAAAGATCCAAATTTTGTGCCAATTGCCCTTGTAATTTATTTCTTTTTCTTCCTTTCCTTGTTGATTTTTGTAGATTTAGCTTTATGAAGGTTATGATGAGTCATTGGAATTGGTAAAGATTAAAGCTTTGTGGCAATAGGTCCTGTAATTTTTTTCTTGATTTTCCTTTCTCTTGTTGATCTTTGTGGATTTAGCTTTCCGAAGTTTATGCTGAGTCACTTGAATTTGTTAAGATCCAAACTTTGTGGCAATGGGTCTTGAAATTTAACTGAAAATGCTTGACTGAAAGCTAGTGTAATCTGGTCGAATTTGGTTATCTTGTTGTGCTGTGTATTGTCGTGTTTTTGGAAGTATCTGTTGTATATTGTGCTCATCTGATGTTTACCTTAGTACTAATCTGCTAAGATGAACTTTTCGGGTTATACTTGCCCATTTAACTGGAATAATTTCATCTCAACCCATCCGCTTGACACCTCTTAGTGTAAAGTTTAGTCAAGATACGTATTATGTGAGAGAAAAGGAAAAGAAGAAACCTTTTCACTTATTTGCCGCTGATTAAACAGGTAGTAAGCCTTTGAAGATGAAATATAGAATATTTTGGCTTATTCAATTCTTTCATGTGAGTTGAGTGCAATGTTGTCTATTCCTAGTTTGGAGGTGGTGTTGAGCCAATATGTGACTAAACTGCAGAACTTTGTGGAAAGATGCAACTCAGACCTGTTGGAGAGTAGCTATGTGTGCAGTTTTTATTTTCACACACATAGAGAGACTGATAATTGTTTCTTTAAGAAGTTCACTAGCACCACATTTTATATTAATGTGATCGAGTCAATTTTTTTCAGATTTGGAGGGTTGTCTATAGGACGCAGGTAATTGCTCATCCATCTCAGCCTTATCCATGCCATAAGGCCAGCAATGCCATGTTTGAATGTGGATGATTGATTAGATACCTTTTAAAACTTACTAACCAGCTGAAACCATGACCATTAGGAGAATTAGATTCTTTTTCACGTCATTTTCTAATCCCTCTACTCTAATTCCAAATCCAAGTCTCTGCTATATTTGCACTAACACAACAGCTGGTAAACGAATATATCAAGTTCAATATCCTCGACAATTCCAAGAAAAATCCTCCCAAAGAAATCTCACTGCAGTGTCAAGTCTTCTGAAAAAATATGGTTTTCCAGCTCTAGGACTTCCCAATTTCCTCGAGAAGAATCGTCGTTTACTAAATCTAGATCCCATCAAGATTGAAAAATCCTTTAAGATTCTATTATCCTTGAAACCATCTCAAGAATTCCTTATTTCCATGATAAATAGTTGTCCCAGGGTTCTAGAATATGATGCTATAAGGAAATGGGAAGGAGGCATCCGAGGATTAGAAGAGGGGTCCAATTTGTCCTCCTTGGCTATTAGGAATATTCTGGAGGTCTCGGTGAAGTTTGAACTAGATTATGATTGTGTTTTGGGGTCTTTGAAATGCCTGAAGGATTTAGGGGTTAGTGATATTACTCTAAATAAGGTTTTGGAGACGCATCCCATGGTAACTACAATGTGCGCAGACAAGATTCATGACAGTTTTGAATTCGTCGTTGATTCCTTTGGAGTTGGAAATGCTGAGTTTGATCACATTCTCCGTGTCTATCCAGGTGTTTTGGCCTTTGGGATTCAGAATAAGTTTAAACGATTGCTTGATGAATTTAAAGTTCTGGGCTTTAATATGGAGGTGGTTAAGAAACAGCTTCTAAGAGATCCTAGAATTCTTGCTTTGGAAGTTGGGGAGTTATCGCGGTGTTTGGAGCTGCTTAAGAGTTTGAAATGTAGGGAAAATATTAAGAAGGATATTTTTCATGATGGGGCTTTTAAGGCTGGTTATGAGGTGAAACTAAGGGTTGATTGCTTGCGCAATCATGGGATAACCTTAAGGGATGCTTATGCTGTGTTATGGAAAGAGCCAAGAGTGATACTTTATCACGTAGAGGATGTTGAGAAGAAAATTGAGTTTCTGGTGCACGTGATGAAAGTTGATATTCAGTGTCTTGTTGAAGTTCCGGAGTACCTTGGGGTGAATTTGGAGAAACATACTATACCAAGATTCAAGGTAATTGACCATTTAAGATCAATAGGAGGACTCGGTGATGAGGTGGGGTTGAGGGAGTTGATTAAACCTAGTAGAGTGAAGTTTTATAATCTATATGTCAAGCCTTATCCAGAGTGTGAAGCGATATATGGAAGATTTGCAAGAAATACTGAAGCGAGAAGTCAACATCCAGTGGGAATGTGGAAGCTTTTCAAGCCACAAAGTAATCAAATGTCCAAAAAAGATATTATGAACATTAAGTCATATATGGATTCACTGGCTTGAGTTCTGGACCCTTCCTTTAAATACTATCTGAACATACATCTATGCAGCATTCTTTCAGAAGATCCTTTTCTGAGGTACGTTTCTCATCCGTATTCATATGCTTATCATTAATGCTGTTGTGGTATGATACTGCGTGTTATGTTTTGTAGTCTCCTTATTTGTCTTGGCAGCTTTGTTACAAAACTTTCGTGTTGTAGCAGCACGAAAGTTTTTCTACAATTGCAATGGGAAGTAAAATAGGTGCGTCATTTGTTTCCTGTATAATACTGCCTCTAACATCATGAGATCAGCCTGCTCAGGCTCATTCACATTCTCTGTGTTCTGAATTAGAACCGAGTACAAAGCTGCTGTTCCTTGTTTCCAAAGTTTTAAGCTTTGTGGTTAAGAACTCGGAATTTTGGAAGGCCTATGTACTTGTCATATCTATCATTCAATTTCAAGTTTAATCGGATATATCAATCTTCCAATTCTCTTTGGAAATAATCTTTTGGGAAGTGACATATAGAAACTGATGATGCCTGATTTTGCAAATATACGTGCATACTGGAGTCAGAAAAAAAATTCATTTGTTGGTTTGTCCCTCAGTATTACCACAAAAAGCAATACCAGTATGTTTACTTGGGGTGTCAAATGCATGGTAGGACTGAATTGGGGCGGATCTAAATGGGCTAAAAACAGTTAGCTGATGACATGCCCAACTTCAGTCCCACCTCCTATTTGACATCGGTGCTTTCACTAGCGCCTCTGCCAACGGCCAGACTGGCTTTGCTTATTTGTGGTGGACTATGGAACAAAACAAGATTAGTACTATTTTTTATCATGTTAATTGGAGTTGGTGGTGTCAGTTTTAACAAGTAGGCACTTAAACTTGTATAAAGTTGAATAAGTAGTCACACGCGTCCGACATGGCTTTGTTTGCATGTTCATCAAATAAGAAACATAAAAATATGGTTATAAACAACAGATAACGCGAGATTTGTAGATTGTAATGTAGAGAAAATAAAAGGGTGGAGATTGTTAATATATGATCTTATTCAAGTGTGCCTCTTAAAAATCTGAAAAATTCGAGACTTTGCTGAAAACTAATTTCTCTTTATCTGGTTAGACTTTCAGATATTTGTGGCATTGATCTTGGTGAAGCTGCATTGAGAAATTTGGAGCTAAATGCCATGAAATACCCTTTGCAAAAGGAAGATAGACCCAAGTGCCCTCTCAACTTGCCCCATTTTTTCAACGACCCTCGACTTTTGCGGAGTCTTACGATCCGTTTGGACAGTGGCGGATGTAGGATCTTAAGGTTGTCGGTGCTTCCTTAGCTTAACAGTGACAGCGTTAGAATTTTCACTAACGGAGTTCAATCAAACCACTTGTTCTATGGGTGCTCATTGTTAAAAATTGTACCATTTTTTCTTTAATTTTTTTGTATATATATAGAGTCCGATACAAAGTTAATGGGTGCTCGAGCACGGGCAGATTCTATGAAGGTCCACCCCTGCCTTTGGATTTGTCTGAAATGGAATTATTATCGCACTGAAGGGAGGAAATATATAGAATAATCTACCTAATCTTTTCCTTCTCGTTGATTCCCCGAAATCAGGCTGCACTTCCTTCTATAAACATTGAATTAGCAAGCAAGCTGTCTCCCTCCTTCATGGTACTGCCAGGCACCTGTACTCGAAGCTACTGTTAGATTCAATGGTCCTATTCAACCTGACCCGGGAACTTTGAACGGCCAGCATGTTACTGCAATAGACCCAACTCATTTGCTCCACCTATTTTCCATGTCATTCTTCTTACTTTACTAGCTAAAGCACTCTCGTTTATGGAATGGATATCACCTAGTGTGATTCCACAAATGCGGTGTGAGAAGGGTAATGTGTATGCGGACCTTATGCTACTTTGGAATATAGAGACTGTTTCCATGCTCCTCAAGGAAGCTATTGCAAAAGCTGGTCATCATAAAAAAGAACTGTTTTTCCTAATTATTCTGTTTGTGATCAATGCAACTCCTACTCTTATTTCTGGCATAACAAATGTGAATATGAAATACGATTTGTATGAATTTATGATCTAGGTTCATGGCTCAAATAACAGACTTCTAGTGTTTTTTTACAATCTCTCGCGGTGTAGCAAGAGTTTAAATCACTCTCAATGTCATGTCAGCAAAACACGGTGTAATAACTCCATCCCTGACTAGTTCAGAGGGTAATTGGACCCGTACAAAATAGAAGAGTAAAACAAAGTAAACAACTTGTTATGTTTTATTATATGCTGTATGAACTAAGAAGCTCATGTACAGTACTCGTGTTTGGTAGTAAATAACAGAAAAGAAATAAAAATATTGCGAGTGAAAATCCGTATCTATACCACTTGCATATTAAGAGAAACTCAACCTTGAGCAAATTGAAGATTAACAAGAAGACAGTTGCAAATTCTGGAAACAAAGAAGAAAGAATGCAGAAAAAGAACTGATCAAGTTTAACATGGTTAGCAATGTACCAAGAAATTGCACGAATTCATGTTATCATGTCTATTAACACAATTTGCGAGGACAGCTCGTAAGTCCTTTAGCTTCTGGGAACTTTATCTGAAGAAATGTGGTTCTAAAATGTTTGCTTATACATTTTTAAAGTGATTTTGCTGTTCTGTACAATGCCTGCACGGCTTGAAATAAAGAAGCATCTGATCTTCTCTCCCGTTAACTTTAGATTGATGTTATACATGTTTTTCTGTAATCCTGGACCTCTTAGACATGACTCATGGTACACGTTCTAGCACTCGTTGTAGAGCTCTTTTTATTCCTTCTTGATCAAGTGTTGTCTTCAGTTGAATTTCTTGCACCTGATCATCAACAATCGTTTCAGATTTGCAGAAGTATGGGATGTAGTAGAAGGGGAAATGTATGAGGTGAAAGATGATACTTGTCTTCCAGCCCGAGCAAGTAGAGTAAACTGATCTCCAGTAGCTGGTGCCTATTGGATGGCATAACAGAAGAAGTTGGAAATCATAGTGGATGAATATTGTCATTCTTATGTGGTTTACGTTTGACACAACTTACATTCGACAACCAAAGCTGCAAGTCCTGTGAAACCACTCGTTTCTCAAATCCCTGTCGATTGATTGTTATATCATATATGCTGTTGAACAAAAGAACA
>JBDJHY010000116.1:21335754-21347306 GCA_039654485.1 Withania somnifera | reverse complement strand
ATTGGAACTTTATTATTATTAATATCATTGACATTCTTAAGATTAAGCTTCTGGAGAAAATATTTGGTGTTTTGGAGGTTAGCTTCAAAAAAATTAGTGATGGCCTAGTAGCCGTGAAACAACCTTGCTGCCACATCGTATGCCCTAGTAGCTTTCTCCGAGGTATCAAAAGTTCTGATGCCAGCGGCTTCTCCTCTGGCTGGGATCTCTGATCTCAGCCGTGTACTTTCCACATGACGTTACACCCCTAAAATGCACCTTATCTCGAGAGAAATGCCGCCTTGCTGTCTTTCTTCTGCGTCATCTGAAAAACAGTATGATTTTCTTGTATTTTTGTGTATATAGATGAATCAGTGAGCAAAAACCGAAGAAAATAATTGTACTTTTGTGTATATAGAAGAATCAGTGGGCAAAACCGGAAGGAATTTTTTGTATTGTTGTGTATATAGTAATATATAAGAATCAGACGGCAGAAACTGAAGGTTTTTTGGTATTTTTATGTATATAGAAGAATCAGTGGGTAAAAATGGAAGGAATTTTGTATTTTTGTGTATACTGAAGAATCAATGGGCAAAAACAGGAAGTAAATTTGTGTATATAGAAGAATCAGTGGGCAAAAATGGAAGAGTTTTTTTTTTGTATTTTTGTGTATATAGAAGAATCAGTGGACAAGAATGGAAGATGGAGAGTGGTTTTATATAGCTGCCTCGCAAAGGGGATTTGCGTGTTCCACTTAATTACATGAAAACAGAGTAGATTCTTTTAAAATCAGGTAAATGACTTATATTCCAACTTCAATACTTATTAGATTACATATACATATGTTAAAGTAGGATTTTTTTTATTTACTCACCTAACATTAGCAATTAAGTAATCAATTAACTTAATTTCTAAAAACAAAAATGTTTTATTCCCTAACTATGTCCGCCGAAGCATGAGATCACCTATTATGATAAAATGGATTTATTAGATGCAGAACATGAAGAGTACCTATTCAAAATTGTAATAATAGGTGATTCAGCTGTTGGTAGATCAAATTTATTATCAAGATATGCTAGAGATGTGTTTAATTTACATTCAAAAGCTACTATTGGTGTTGAATTTCAGACCCAAGCTCTTGAAAGTAATGCTAAAGAAGTTAAAGCTTAGGTTTGGGATACCGCTGGTCAAGAAAGGTTTAGAGCTGTTACTTCTGCTTATTATCGTGGTGCTTTTGGTGCGTTACTTGTCTATGATATTAGTAGAAGGACTACTTTTGAAAGTGTTATTAGGTGGCTTGATGAACTCAATAATAAGTTTTCTTGGACACCCTTTATTCATTTTATCAGAAAGAGTTCAACTTTTTATGTTAGTGTTATACCTGAACAATAGTCAACTATTCGTCAAAACAAACCTCGTTGCCTTTGAAAGTGTTACTGGGTGGCTTGATGAGCTCAATAGTAAGTTCTCTTGGACACCCTTTTTTTCATTTTATTTGAAAGATTGCAACTTTGTATTTGAAAGCTGAGGTATGTTTTGATAAATATTTGGTGATAGCTCTTAGGCAGAAAACTCGTACGCCTGATAGTTTAGATATGAAACTTGAATTATTGGATACTTTAGGTGTGTTGACACCCTCTCTTTCATTTTATTGGAAATCATTGAATTTTTTTCTTACTTTTTTATAACCGTGGTGTTCGGGTCAGTTTGTTTTCTTGTGCTTCTCTATTATGCATGTGATATCTGCTAACTCCCAGCAACATAGCATAGTTTTAAGGTTACTATGTCCGTTGAGACATGAGAAGAGATCACCTATCATATCCCAATCTAGTTCATTGAGCACTAGGTCGTATCCTTGGGTGCTAGGAAAGATGAAACTTTTTTTATAACCATGGTGTTCGAATCAATTATGCTTTTGCTTCTCCATTAGTTTCACGAGATATCTGCTACCTTCTAGTAGCTTAGCGTAGCTATAAGGTAACTATTTCTATCGAGGCATGAGAAGAATTCACGTATCATATCTTAATTAGTTTATTGAGCAGTAGGTCATATTCTTGGGTTCTAGGAAAGATTTAATCCTTGTTTATAACTGTGGTATTTGGGTCAGTTTGCTTATACTTCTCGATTAATTTCACGAGATATTTGTTACATCCCACCAACATAGTGTAGCTATAGGGTAACTATGTCCGCCAGGGCATGACAAGAAATCACCCATTATTTCTCAATCTAGTTTATTGAGCACTTTCAGACCCTGCTTGTGAGATTCACTGGCTTTGTTGTATGTACTAGTTCATTGAGTGGTAGAAAAGATGGGAACTTTTTTAAAACCGCGATGGTCATGCTAGCTTGTTATGTACCTTGATTAATTCTTCTAGGTACTAGCTACCTCCAACCAACTCAAATACCGGGTATTCTATACTGCACACAGAGGCTTGAACAAATGAGAAGAAATTGCTTAATATTTTATCGGTTGCTGAAATTTGAACATGAGATTTCGTGATTCTCAAAATAGTTCATTGAGTACTGGGTCATACTCTTGGATGCTAGAAAGATAGTAACTTTTTGATACATAAAAAAAGATTCTTAAAATCCTGTGGTCTTTGTCAAGTTATTCTTCTATAATGTTGTCAATAAATTTAGGGAGCTTCTAAATATAAGAAAGTCTCAGTCTTTGGATTAAAGAAGTGGAATAAAATAGAAATGAAGCAGTAACTGACTCTGTTCTCCCTGTAAAAAAAAGTATCTTGGGTGTGTGTTCTTTTGGTCTGTTTTTAGCTGATAAATTTCAGACCCAAGTAAATCAGCTGTACTTTGTTAAAATTTGATTTTTCTTTTGGGTTGTGATCTTTATCCTTGTGTTTATAAAGGGAAATGTTAAGGTAGTTGGGCATGTGCCTGTGTGTAAGTTTCTTAATGTGGCAAGACACCGACAGGCATCTCTGAGTCCTTAGATTAAGAGTATAAAAATAAAATAACAGAATTTAGCGGTATCCCATGGTAAAAGAGAACATACTTAGTTTTTTTCTTCAAATGATTATGATAAATGTATTTGCTTATTGCTTGTAGTTTTGATTGATATTGGCATCTATTTGGAATGGGTGATTTAGGTGTGCCTTTTAGACTGGAAATGAGATCGCGGTGAAAGTAAAAATGTAGATATAGTTCTGCTATTTTTGGATGTCTTTAATAAAAGGATTTTATGAGAAAGGTTGTGTTTAATTACATAATTTGCCAATGATGTCTTTCAAAATATCATATTGTTAGCAAGGTCTGCATAATTTGGTGTCACGTCCATCTTGTTAGATGAGGGTTAGAATTGTTAGTTTTTCTTTTTTTTCCTTTTTAAAACACAACTTACAGAAATATAGGAACAAATTCTTATATTTCCGATTGGTTAACCTGAACTGCTATCATTAAGGATTGAAATTGTTTCAACAGTGTTGTATATTGTCAATTTAACATGCACCAAGAGTGTGACTTAGTGGTTGAGAACCATGAGGTCTCTGGTTCAAGTCCCAGTAGAGTCAAAAACTCTAGGTGATATCTCTGCGTTTGTCCTAACCTTGGAGGATAGAGTTACTTGGTACTTGATGTTGTTGATGGGAAGTGACGGATAGTCGAGGTGCGCGAAAGCTGGCCCGTACACCACGGTCATCCAAAAAAAAAATATTGTCAATTTAACATGGATGTACGGATGCCATGTCAAAATTGATTGTTTCTTAACTCATGAGGAAAACATTAGCAACTAATTAGTAGTATGCTACCACATAGTTGTAAAGTAGAAGAAGACATTAGCACATGCAATTTCATAACAGCTGTTAGGTAATGGAAGATACAAATGTGTATGTGCCACTGTCCACATCTCTGAATAAGACATGAATATGCCGCTATATAAACCACTCTCCCTCTTCCGTTTTTTCTCACTTACTTTTCTGTATACACACCAAAAAAAATTCCTTCCGTTTTCAGATGACGCAAAAGAAAGACATCAAGGTAGCGGATCTCTCGAGATGAGGTGCATTATAGGGGTGTGAGGAAGACGTCATGGGGAGGTATACGGCTGAGATTAGAGATCCTAGCCAGAAACGAAGCTTCTGGCTCAGACTTCTGATACGCCGGAGAGGCTGCTAGGGCTTACGATGCTGCGGCTAGGCTGTTTCGCGGCTACAAGACCGTCGCTAATTTTCCCGAGGATAACTTCCAAAACACCTAAGATTTTCTCAAGAAGCTTAATCTTAAGAATGTCAGTTATAATAATAATTATTCCAATCGTATCCTTCCAAATCTGAACAGCTTTATTGGACCGTCCTTCACACCAGGCTACGGTGCAGTGATGTTTTTGTTGCTAAATCAGAATCCTGAGTTTCGTACTTATGGTATGGTTACTAGATGTTCTATTCTGGTGTTGTCGGTGCATGATAAATTCTGCATCCAGCAGAATTGAGACTGTGGATTTCATTGGTGGCGACGGTCAGCCACCAATCACCAGTGCCGAGCCTCTCGATCTTGAGATCACCCTTGCACCGCCGGGGAGAATGTGAAATGGCCGACAATATTCATCAATATCGTATGCATCGTATTTCTTAAATCCCTTTTTCTTTTAGTTTAATTTAAATAACTTAATTAATTTCCCTAATAGATTTTCAGAAAAAATATGATGACAAATGTCGGCGATTTCACATTCTCCCCGGCAGTGCAAGGGTGAGCTCAAGATCGAAAGGCTCAGCCCTGGTGGTTGGTGGCTGACCGTCACCGTTAGTGCCGCCGCCAAGGAAATCCATCGTCTCTGTTTGGCTGTTGGTGGGGTCCGGAAGTATCACTCCAGCTCTCATCAAAGCCTCCAAATAGTACTTACTGCGCTGACGACACTCGAACAGAACCTCTGGTAGCTGTCCATTAATACAAAACTCAGGATTCTGCTTTAGCAACGGAACCGCAGCCTGCTGTGGAAAATGATTCGATAGTGCTGGTCAGATTTGGGGGGGAGGATATGATCAGAACAATATCATTGACATTCCTAAGATTAAGCTTCCTGAGAAAATATTTGGTGTTTTGGAGGTTATCCTCAAGAAAATTAGTGATGGCCTTGTAGCCATAAAACAGCCTCGCCGCCGCATCATAAAACCTAGAAGCCTTCGTCGCTGTATCAAAAGTTCCGAGCCAGCGGCTTCTCTTCTGGCTGGGTTTTCTGATCTCAGCAATGTACTTCCGCATTGTTGTCTTTCTTCTGCGTCATCTGAAAAACAGTATGAACTTCTGGTATTTTTGTGTATATAGAAGAATCAGCGGGCAAAAACGGAAGAAATTTTTGTATTTGTGTGTATATATAAGAAATTAAGAATCAGTGGCAAAAAGAGAAGGAGATTTTTTGTATTTTTTTTTTTTGTAAATAGAAGAATCAGTGGGCGAAAATGGAAGGAATTTTTTGTATTTTTGTGTATATTGAAGAATCAGAGGGCAAAAACAGGAAGTGATTTTGTGTATATAGAAGAATCAGCGGGCAAAAACAGAAGATGGAGAGTGGTTTATATAGTTACCTTGCAAAGGGATTTACGTGGTCCACTTAATTACATGAAAGCAGAGTAGAAAGCAGAGTAGATTCTTTTAAAATCAGGTAGATGACTTATATTCCAACTTCAATACTTATTAGATTACATATACATATGTTAAAGTAAGATTTTTTTATTTACTCCCCGAACTTTAACAATTTAAGTAACAAATTAACTTAATTTTCTAAAAACCAAAATGTTTTATTCAGTGTATTAAGCAAAGTCTTAGTTATCGGCATATTCATGTTTTATTCTAAGACATGGAGATTAGTACATACACATTTGTATCTTCCATTACCTGACTGATGTTTTGAAACTGCATGGTCTAGCTATGTCTGCCGAGGCATGAGAAGAAATTCTTTGGAACCTACTTCATATTATGTTATATTACACCTTCTATAAGCCTAACATCATCTCACTTTAGCAGCAAAAACAAAAAAAAAAATATGACCAAAGTATGTTATAGAGAAGTTCGGCTGTAATTGAGCATGTGGTATTCAATTGTACCTTAGGTTGGAAATGAGATTGGGATGGATATGTATGTCTATTCTACTTGTTACAGATGTTCTTAATATGGCGTTTTCATTTGAAAGATTGCTTTTTGTTCTGTAATTAGTCAATGTGACTTGGTAAATGCCTAGAAATTTGGAAGGGTCTTCATCTCCAAGCAACTAGGATCTGGTTTTCGAGCATATTTTGGTCGCGTCACCTAATTTGAGAACTCCACTGTGAATTTTTCTGTCACAACTATCATAAGTTCTCCTAATATGGGCATAGCATTTGATGCTTTAGTAGTATGTTTTACTTGCCTGTCACTCTCCAATTTTTGTTCCCTGTATAGATTTCTCAAATTTAGTGAAAAATAAAATGCATGTTCTTTCTTCACATGTCGGAAAATGACTTGCATATTTGGTGATTATGCATATTTGGTGATTATGCATTGAACATTTGAACCGATGGTTCAAGCATTGCTATCTAATTGTATTAAATATACGTCTTCACTCAAAAATGTGATGAAGTTCTTTGAACCTTTTGGTAGAATAAGAAGTAAAACTGATATGGACATCAGTATCGAGCTTGAATGCACCTAACTAAATATGGAGTCTTTCTCGATATGTGTTCAAAACGTGTACTTTAGACAGTCCAAATAAATAGTTTTTTTTTTTTTTTTTTTTTTTTTTTTTTTTTTTTGCGACAGCAACTTATTTATAGTGTGCTGCTGTGTAGGTAAAAAGAAGATATAGCGGAGATCGGATTTTTTGTTATGAATTTAATCTAATCCAGAAAGAGAACTTAATTTGCTATTGGTTTGGGCAGACATTCTCAACTAGTACAAATAGAAACTATGATTGTCAATATGTTTATTCCTACTTCTAGTTCGTGATTAGCATAGTTCTTTCGCTGTTGGTGTTCTTTGCATAAAGAACCTAACTCATCTGAAGTTAAGAAAAGGGTTTGAAGCACGATCCAAGACGTCACAAACTTACCAAGTGACAAGTGAAATTTTGCTAACAGTGAATTTTCTATTCTCTACTTCGATTGGAACTTCGTCTTGTGATTTTCATTTATTATTTCGCATAATAATGTCTGTGTCTGAGTTGCAGAATTACTAAACTTTTGAAATCTGATGAACCATGCAGCTCACTGTGATACAACAGTCGCGAAGATGCTGGTAGGAAACAAATGTGATTTGGACAACATTAGGGACGTTAGTATTGAAGAAGGCGCGAAGCTTGCAGAAGCAGAAGGATTGTTCTTCATGGAGACATCTGCATTAGATTCTACAAACGTTAACAAGGCTTTCGAGATTGTCATCCGTGAAATCTATAACAATGTTAGCCGAAAGGTGTTGAATTCGGATTCCTACAAGGCAGAGCTGTCTATTAACAGGGTAAGCCTCGTAAAAGACGATGGAGAAGGATCAAAACGATCTTGGAGCAGTTGTTGCTCAAGATGAACCATGAGTAACTGATTATACATTTTGAAATGTTAGCTCGAGATTAGGAGATTTTTCAGTATTTATTCAATTCACTAACACAGTGAATTGTATAAATGTCTCTTAACTCTGGTTAACCGATATGCATTCTCACTTTAAGTTGTACTACTACTACCATTAAGGATAAATTATTTGATTTGATGTAAACACCATGTATGAGCAAAGTATTTTTTTTTTATGGAGCCGCGAACTACATATATTCAAGATTTGTACTTGAAAAGTTGATAACATGTCTGAATTGTGCATTTATGTGCAATTATTCTTATTTTTAGCTCAATATTTTGGTTGGAGGAACATCTGAGTGCTAGAGCACTACATATATCTCAAGTATTTTATTTGAAAGTGTTTACATGTTTTGAATTGTGCAGTTATGTGCATTTTATCAACCAATAATAAGTACAAAAGGATGGTAGCATCATATTCTGATATTGCACTTCATAAGAGGTAGTTAGGTACTTTGGGATTAGCTCGCATGCACATCGATGAGCAATACGATCCCTTATAGTTCCCAACAAGAACTATAATGGGTCGTATTGAGGTGATAAAATGGTGAACAACTGAAAAAAACTGTTTACCCTTGAACCAACAACATTCATACCAAGCAAGATCGCCGTTGTCCCTTTCCTTTTATCCATTCTTCGAGAGAATAAAACTATCCAAAGACATTTCTCAACCAACAAACGCACAATCATATCTGCTAAAGAAGTTTTCACCATGGAACGTGCAATATCGATTATCTGTCGTTAACTCTTTTTTAAAAAATCTTCAAAGCAAAACGATACAACGCCAAAGCGAATCATTACAATAAAATGACAATAAACAGTAAAAACCAACCTCATTATAATCTTCCCATCAAAGTTAGTCTTGTGATAGAAAGTGAACAGTGCAAAAATACTAGTACGATATGAAGTCCTACCTGCTATCTAGAAAAATCGATTGTTTGTTGAATATTTTATTAAATCTAACTTTGAATAATTGTAAATGGATTTGAGAGATCTCCTTACTCACTCGAGCCAAAGTTAGTAGTATTTAGTCAAGGTGTTATAAAGTAAGCATCTTTTACGATGGAGTGACAGGTTACCTATGCCAAAAAGAAAAATTAAGCATTTCCTATATATCGAGAGTTTAAAGAAGAGTCATACCCATAAAGGATGTGATTGACATAAGCAATATTATATCCTGATATTTATGAATCTATAGCTCATACAGAGACAATTTTATTGTGATCTAAGACTAACAAATCACATCATTTGTCTTAATTTACGTGTCAAGGTGGATTCATTGCGCATGAATCTTAAGCGAAATTTGAAACATGTAGTTTTCGAATTCTTGATAGGAAACATTTTTTTCATTAATAATTCAATTTGTTAAATTGAATGCATCCAAAGTGATGACTCATAGTGAATTTATGGTACACATAATTATGAGTTCCATCAAATCATTAAGCAATCTGGGTCCCATTTATAATTTGTTGTATGTAGCCATCTGTCAAGTTTAACTATAGTCTATGACTAAGGTTACGTAATTAAAGGCTTTTTTTATGTCTAAGAATTAAGATTAACTTGTTAATGGCCACTAACCTTTTTTTTTTTTTTTTTTTTTACATAAACATGACTTTTGCTCTTTCATTGTAGCAAAATGAAATCTGTACCTACCAAACAAGACACTTTTGACTTGGATTGGTAGTTTAATATAAGGGTGGCAAAATTAATTAATCGTCCAAATGTAATTTTTATTTTTTTCTTTTGATGATCTTCATTTTAGGACTGATTCAGTTCGATCTGTCTTGATAGCCTAGTTATACTACCGTGGTAAGCAATCTCTCAAAGAATAGGGAATGAACCTAGATCGGTGATTCCGTTCGACCGAGCCAGTTATCAAGCTTACAATAAGCTAATTAAGTGAGATTAAAGTGAATCTTTTTTGGCCACGACTTTGTTTGGTCTTTTCTCTTTCCTTCGGCTCATGTTTCGAAGCTAGCAAAATATTTGAGCTTTCGGGATCTCTCTTGAATTTCAAGGCAATCAGTCAATCTTTTCTTTTGTTGATGCTGAGACTGTCTTCTCCACGATCTCAGGAAAATAAAAATCAATTCTCAAAGATCCATAAACAAATTTACTTAAGTTTGAACGGATTAATGACTTGTCGGTTATATAAGATGGATTCAAATTTGTGTTTATTGAGTTGAAATCGAAAAGAATTGTAAAATCACTAAAAGTGAGATGAAGGCGAACAATATATTGATAGTTAGACTTGAGCCGTTATAACTAACACCTAGTGTTTAATTTTTGGTGAATGTAAAATTCATGGCTTAATTTGTAATTACTTGCTTTGATCGTAAATATTTTCCCGTGACTAATATATATATCTATAATTAGAGAAAGTAATTCAATTATTCAACTATTCATTAGTGGTAAATAATTCCACTTTAATTTGGAAGAACACCAAGAATTAATTAAGTTATTTAATTTCACTTATTAACCTTGTGATGGTATCTTGTATTTTTATGTTACCAACAATGGGTCCACAAATATTTTGTCGTGACTAAATCTTTCTGCATTTCACTTCCAATTATGAAAATTAATTTGGTGTAACACTTCGTTAATTCGTCAGTAACGATTTTTATTGTTTAGTCATAAAAAAAAAATCGCCTTTAATATTTCCTAATTCATTTCAAGATTACACTTGCTCAACAACATCACGTTGTGTGTTCAGCCAAATTCAATACGTAATTTCAATTCAAATTATATATTTAAAGAATTAAAATTTCAAATTTATAAATTTTAATTTCTAACTTTGTCTCTAACCAGTAACGATTGATTGCCTCTACTAATAATAATGCTTGTGAATAATTGATTGTTCTGCTGCAAGGGACAATAATTATTTCTTTCTCTTTAATTAAGTTTCCTACAGTAATAATTTGACAAGTAAACATTTTCTAATCTTACTATCAAGGAAGTGAAAAGTAATTAAGACCATATTCTCAAGAAACATTGCTTTCTTGGTAGGTTAAAAGAGACTTTATTTTAACCTAATACTTTCTTTCCTTAATTTTGTAATTATTGTTCATAATTCTTGCATTTTCCCTACGTTAACGTCGTACATCAAGAATAGAAAACTAAACTAACATGTCAATAGGTTTTAGGTTACAAATATATGTTGCAGTGGGATGATTCACAATTTTTTTTATTGTTGATTAAAAGTTTTGAGCTTGAGTTATCTTGAGAATAAAAAAATCATGTTGAGTATATTGCCTCCAAAAATATTCATCCATATTCTCGTAGATAACAAATTGTCTTGTATTATTTCATTAACAGAACTCCAACGTGAAATCAATGGACCCATTGTTTCCGAATTTAAAAAAAAAAATTAAATTATCATAATTTTCATGGTTAAAATTAAATACCTCCAACTAGAGCTCCATTAGTGATGTACTATCCTAGGTAAATTCTATACCGATAAAATATGAAAAAAATATTGGGTGTATAAGTAAGCAAGTCTTAGACCTTTTTTATGCATTTTAAATCCATGCTGGCCTAAGACAAAAGCAAACAATATTACTAGTGTGTTGGGTTGTGATAATTATGGAATCAAAGTCACTCCATATGCAATCTTAAATGATAGTGGGACAAACCTCAGTGAGGACGCAGAGTCCTTAAGGGGTGTATATAATACCCTAAAAAAAATTCACATCAACAAAATACAGAAGAAATGTTGAGTATATAAGTAAGCAAGACTTTAGTGATGTATTTTAAATGTTGACCCGTGTTAGCCTAGGCCCATAATGGATACTATTACTAGTGGGTTGGACTGTGACTAAGTATTTAAGAAAGATAAAATTTCATAAATAGCAGTGAAACAAAAGTTATTAATGACTCCATAGCATATAAGTTTTTATAATTACAAAATATAGCAAGTAGTTATGCTGAGGAAAAAATCTCTCTTGCCTCTCTCCCTGTTTCTCTCTCCCTCTCTCTTTCATTCTCTCCCGTTTTGTATTTTCTTTTTCATCTCTATTTCTCTCTTTG
>JBDJHY010000116.1:21315264-21327833 GCA_039654485.1 Withania somnifera | reverse complement strand
TCCCCCTCCCCCCCCCCTCCCAAAAAAAAAAATCCTCAATATCCTTCCCAAGAAAATGCAACTGAAAAAGAAAAAAGAATTAGGCAACTTGTTTGTTGAATTTATTTTTTATTCACTCGATGATTAATATTTATATTAAGGTCCAAACTAATTCGTTGTGTAGCGAAGCGCTTTCCTAACAAGATTTTTTTTTCATATTTGAGCCCACGTTCGAAACCGAAATCTACACTACTATCCATGCCAACATAAATCTTGGTGTAAGAATATAGAGCTTGAATCAAGATCATATGCAAAAGATTTTTGGAAATTTTAGGGTATCAATGTCCTATTGTTGATTGAATAAAAAGCTTTCACTAAGATAGTGTTAAGTACGCATGATCACATGGTAAGATTGCTGTCCACTAAAAAAAAAAAAAATCATATGTTCCTACTTCTACAAACAAGGAGTCCGTTCTACAAAATAATATCTGATTAACAAACTTTATGAGGAAAATCTAAATCACAATGCAAATTTATAGTAAGATTATCGAACAACACTTCAGAAATCGCGGAAACTCATTTTAGGGTCTTGTTGTTTGTTGCTGCCCCGCCCTTTTCCACGATAACCTCCTCTTCCTCTTCCTCTACCTCGTCCTCTCCTGGCATGTCTAGAGAACAATCTTCCGTGTTTCATTTCCACGAGCGAATGCAGCAGCTCATCACAAAGAATACATCCTTTATGGAGTGTAGCTCCATCTTTCAAGGGAGTCGTTTTCTTGTTGAAGTCGACTTCTATGATAGTTGAGTAGCATTCAGGACACTTATCCTGAGTTGTAGAAATCCGATGAGCACCTTCAGGCAAGGAAACGAGGCAATTGCACATGTTGCAGTAGAGTCTCCATTTTGGAGCGCTGACAGGATCAAGAACAAGTGTACCACTGCATTCTGGGCAGGCACAAACACCTTGTGCAATCACAGAATGCGGACATGTGGGGTGCAGACACAGGAAGCAAGGCATTCCAACTCCCTTTCCCAACTTGGTAGAATCACCAGTTTTAGGAGCGCCAAAAAGTGTATTGATGCCTTCAAACGGGGGACAGTTGTAGCAATAAGGACAGAGAGGGAATGACTTGCCTTCTGAGCCGGGCATGCTACATAGTAACAGCTCAAAATTATCAAGGGGGCAAGTAAGCTCCTTGTACAGCTGAAAAAAGTAAAAGAATTCTATGTTTAGTCGGAAAATTTGGGTGAGATCATGCTTCTCCCTTCTAATTTACGAAGGTTGGAAGTTACTTTATAACAATAAAACATTTACCTTGACTGTACCCTTCTGAGGTACGTAATAGACTTCCTCACAGGTACCACAGAACAGTCGAGCTGGCTGAGTAGATATGTATTTCATATACCGCAAGCATTTCCCACATTTGCTGAGGAGACGTCCAGAGTCGGAGATTGGAGAAAATTGTGCTTCAAATAATGCATCCATGTTTTCAATCTACATGAAGCCAGGCACGAGGTTCAATGGATAATTAGCATTAGATAATCCAAATTAAGCTATCAGCATGTTACAGATTCGGGGAAGAATAAAAGCAGCATCAGTCGTTTATTAATGAACATCAGCTTGTTTCTAGTTTGGAAAGAAAGGAAGCTGCAAAGCGCCATCAGCCATCACTTAAGAAATATGGCTTAATATCTTATACCTGCTTAACAAAATAAATGAACTTTCTTTTGAATTGTTCTAGTACGTGCTGCACAACCATTGAATGATCTGCTTGACCTTTAGCAACCAAAGTGATCTGGTGCTCAATGAAACTTCGTATATCAGGTAAGAAGAGATCAGAGTCTATGCATTGGTACCCTCTTATCAAACTGATACCCAGAGGAGTTGGAACCAATCGTCGCGCAGATTGGACCTGCAATTTGAATCAGCCAAACTCAGACATCTAATTTCTAGTAGAAGATTGTTTCACGTTGAAGGAACCATAACAGAAAGCAACAGAGAGGATAATCTACAGCAGCTAGAATTGGAAAACAATGCACATAGAAAGACCTGGACATAGTTACGTTCGCATATGTTGTTAATATGCAGAGAGATTGATGCATCTGTTCCAATACCATGTTTCTCCATCAAAGAGATCAGCTCACTTTCGCTGAGGTAATCTGGAGGCGAAGTGTTCCCCTAAAAGTTTCAAAGAGAAGCCAACCAACGTAAAAGGAAGCTGAAATGGAAAACCTCAAACCAGATACTCATGTCAATCTTAAAACCACAGGACATTGTACATTCTGAACCTACAGGAGCATTCATTACAAATAACATGCTTCGCAAACAAGATTTCAGCAAAAAACATTGAGACTATTCCTGCTTGCTAATACATGTTTAGTCAATTATTTCTGTTTGCTAATACAATGCGTTTAGTCAATTATCTCTGTTTGCTAATACAACATGTGAAGTCAATTTATAGCAAAAGAAAGAATAAAGTGTCAGGTAAAATGGATTCATATAACCGATAAAACTAGCTTGGGATAGAGGCGTAGTTGCTATCTTAAACCAAAAGACTCAATTAATGGGGCAATAAATACTACTGAAGTACAAAGACCATCACTTTACTGTAGAGCTAAACAACAAATGAGAAGTTCAATTGGACAGATTATGTGATACCTCATTTAGTTCAACTTTAGAAATCTCGATTTTCTCTCCTAGAGCAAACTCAGGAAGATTCTTCTCACTAATAGCCAGCCATGGCATAATAGAGGTGAATCCTTTGACAGTCGCAAGCTGCCCAACACACTGAAATTGCTCTCCACCACATTCAAATTCAACTTTTATCCTGAGAAGATACCCAAGTTTACATATGACTTAACTTTTCAGCTGGAAATTAAGAATCTCGAAAGACAACTAGATTAATAGTGCCAAGATTTGAACTGCTACAATGCATACATAATCTGCTAGTAACAAGAAAAGGAAAAACACTAAAAGGGGGATTTGAATTGGACCTATAATATGAATACATAAAACTGTTTGACATGATATAGGAAGAAACCCGGATTAGAGTTATCCAAGTCGTTGATTAGTTTTAAAGATATGTAAATAAGCCCAAAGCAAGAGGAGTTACTAAGACGTTCATCAAGAAATAAAGATTCAACCTTCTATATTTGCAATCTGGAGAGAGAGTTCCCATAAAATGTTGGCAGATGTACTGGTACAGTTTCCATGCATCATTCCCCAAATTATCCTCACTAGCTGAACGCATTGGAGTTATAGGAGGATGATCGCCTGCATCAGTTCCTGCCCGTGGCTTATTATAACTTTCAGTTAAAAGCTTTTGCGCATAATCACCAAATACAGGATTATGCAACAATGTCCCCAGTGTTCCTCTGAAGTCAAAAGAAGAAGGATATGCTGTGCTTTCTGTACGTGGATAGCTGAAGGAATGGAAAAGAAGAAATAAGCCAAAAAGAAGAAGGATGATCTTGTAAAAAGCATTGGAAGTTTCAAGAAGTACAATTTTTCATAATGTCAAATGATATGCGAAGTCCAACAGCAATAAACTGAAGGAAATTGTAAATATGGCCCTAAAACAAAATAAGGTATCCTTTGGTCCAAACTTGTTTGTCATACTTGTTCAATGTGATCCTTTTTAGCATACAATTCATAAAAATGCAAGTTATTTTTTTAGATAAAGCTTTTGAATATATAAAATCTTTGTACCTTGTCTGGTTGTTGATTCTTAATTCTCTCTACAAGAACTGCATCCCTTAGCGAGTTCAATGAATTTTATCTTACCCATCAAACATCATTTTAGTATCATCAAAAGTTTATTGTATCAGTCAAAGCAGAGGTTTTGTTAATAAAAAGAAAGAAGGAAGCGTGCCCCAAGCTAGTGCAAAAATACAGCAAAAAGAAGAGAAAAACATGTAAGACACAAGTACCCCTGACTTCAACAATAACATACCCAGTGAAATCCATCCCACAAGTAGTAGGGTCTGCGAAGGGTAGAGAGTATGCTGACCTTCTCGTGGACGTAGAAAAGTTGTTTACGAAAGACCTTTTGCTTAAGTACCATTTCTTTATTACTCCAATAAGGGATGTCACAAATTTTTTTCTGTTGCCACTCTAAGGGAATAAGTATAATATGTGAAGACTGCAAGATTGCAAGAGAGAGAGACAAGAAGATGCAGACACAACTACATACTCAGCATGGTCCCACAAGTGGGGTCTGGGGATGGTAGAGCGTACACAGACCTTACCCTTAGCTCGTACCTTGGGAGGTAGAGAGGTTTTTTCCGGTAGACCTTTGGCTCAAGGAAAAGGCAAGAATGCAGACAACGAACAACATCCACAACGTGAAAAACACCAAAACACACCATTTTATGAAAACTCAGAAGAAAACATAGCCTCTATAATCAGTTCCCCAGGTGCACTTATGATGCAGCAAGATATTAGAAACTTTTAGTGCAGTGTTAAACTTTAAACTAATATTAGTGCATTATGGAGTTCAATAACTCAGTAGTAATAGTAATACAACATAAGTGAATACAGAGAAAGTAATCTCATATGTACATTTCTAGTATTCAGAAAAAAAAAAAAATTTCAAAACTTTCTCAAGCAAGCAAATTGAGTGAAAATATTGAACACGAAAGTGCGGACACAGTATTACCATTAGAGGTAATCAAACTAGTGATGGTATTTGTAGCCAATCTGTTCAGGTGTGCAAAGAAGTATGCAGTATTAGCAAAGATGTGAGTGAAGTATAGTCAAAGAACAGAAAGGAAAACCTGATAAAACCTTGAGTATACAGACGCTCAGCCAATTGCATAGTTAACTGAGGACCAAAGCCCAGTGCACTTGAAGCTACCTGGAATTTGTCAAAATCACAACCAAAAAGATTAATCCAAAGTAAGCAAAAGGAAAATACATTTAAATCATTAGAAAACTATGTAATGTCTTCAGGGTTCACAGATTGACTTCTGAGTATGAGGTCTTAGAAAGATTAAAAAAATACTGACCCATATACGTGAAAGTCCAAAAGATGGAACTTCATTTCTCGAACACATAAAGAGCATCTCTTTACTTGAAAGTCTAAAGAAGAGAAGAGAGCAACATCACAAACAATGACTCCAGGAAGCAACAGTTTAAGATTACACATACTCTATAGTTGCATTAAAAGAAAAAATTTCTACTTTCACCTGGGAGTAACATGCTAATCAGACAAGCCTTTTTAAGTTGAAGATGTAGACCACTTCAAATGTATAGGGGATTAATTTCTCCTTATTAGTAATGCGCAGACAATAACTTAGCAGGAAGTCATTGAGATGCTACTTAAGATATGAGTTTTGACAGGTCAACACTCATAAAAACATTAAAGACGGGCACAGATTTAGAAAGGAGTGCTTGCAATCCACACCCTTGCTACCTTGGTTTCTGTGTGCAAATTTTCTAGTATTTTAACAAATATGAAACCCCAAAACCTATAAAAGAATCTCTTTTCTAGAGTAAGACACTATGTAGCTAATGATAGAGGGTGAGATATGTGGCAGGTGCCAAATGCGGAAAGAACAACAAATATAAGTTACCATACGCATTTCACTTTCAGAAAAGCCAAGACAGCCATAACCAGCATGCAATCATGTAGGTGCTTCCTACCTTGTTAATAGCATGTATTAGTGATGCCGCCACATTCGAGTTGGGTCCGTAAAAATGCATTACTTTTGGAGGATCGGATACATATCCAATGTCATTTTAAAAGGATCCAAGCACCGTAGAATAAAATACATCAATGAAGAAAACCGAGGCATTGTTTCCTTTTGGAATACCAAAAACCAAGTCAGAAATCTAAGGATCTCCCAATAAATTGGACACCCAAGTATAAGAATTTTAGAAAGCCTAATTACCAACCTTCAGAAGATTTACTGTGTTTAGACCAGAAGGACGGCCTTTGGAATCCACCTTTTCTGATACACGAACAACTCTCATAGTCCCATCCTCCATTATTCTGTTTCGAAACATTGCAGCAACCTATCAATTAAAAAGCTATTAGAAACAGAGGCATGGACTCGATACTTCGGGACAAAACCTCTTGAAAGCTCAAACTAGGAGGAACTCACATCAGCATCAAACAACCTACTACGCTCCCATTCTAACTTGAGTTCATACCCCTTGTACATAATGTATGGATGCAGCATCCAAAACTTTTATGGCTTGAATATAGTGATTTGCAGGTAACGATCCACACAAAACCCAAGTGTAGGAGTTTGACATGGCCCATAGCTGAAATTATAAATAGGATGTGTTCCATTTAGACTTGTGATAAATTTGATTATATAATGGTAAAGAGTAATTTGTAGAAGACAGGAGTAACACGAAGCAATGGCATGTAAAAGCAATTTTTTTTCTTCATGGTTGATATTATTACGAAAGGTGAAACTCACAGAGACTTGTCGAGCAGAAAATTGTTACAGCGTAAGACAGTTGAAGAATGGCTATATAATAGCAAGTCATAACTAATACAAACAAAGGTTTCTTTTAAATAGAACGTATCCACCAGTAGATATGATTTCAGTACTCAGAGAGCACAAATAACAGCAGGAAAGAAAGAAGGGAAAAACAAAACCATGAATACATGCTTTTCCAAAAAATCAACAAATAAACCAGAAGAATACGATGTGGAAGCTCCTGTGACACTGACACATGGCAGAAAGCATGTCGTTTGAAATTAAACATCACCGAACAAGATCTCTAGGACATAACATGTTCAAGGTTGCACAATCATCACAAAGCAGAAGTAGCAGCAGCCATGACGATAGGCAGAGCATTTATGAATGTCATTATTGTCAAGCAATTTCTCCAAATGAGACAAAAATGTTCAGCTAAAAGAATAAAGGTACTGCGAGATAAACAAACAGAAAAAAGTGGAGAGAACCGACGAGATAACCCTTGCATCAAGATTGCCATATTTCCCATTGAAATAACTAGTCTGGAAACGTGTAAATGCAACCCCAACTTTCAAATCAATCTCTTGACGTGCATCTACAGCCAATGCCTCATCTCTGTTGGGTTCGGCTAGGCTATTCATTGCCTTCAGAATATCTTTTTCAGTAACGGAAGAGAATCGAGCACGGTAAATTCTTCTACCATCACTTGTATGAAATCCAGTGCACTCTATAACTGAACCAATAAATAAAAGCAAGAATAAGAATTATGACAAAAAAAAAATTCCAAGAAGCAGAACTAAAGCAAGCAACCTAACAAAGATTCTGAAGTTGGACGATTAGAAGTTCTATCAAGTAATATTAGTGCAGTTCATCAATTTGTCTCCAAATACACATACATACTCATCGTAGAATATTTGGTGGTTTTATGTGCTGCATACATCCTGAATTTGTTTTGATCCTTTCAGGGCCTCATGTTAGCTCCATATATCTGTCAATTCAGGCTATAGATTTTTCATAGCTTTTCACTTTGGGATATTTTGGCTCAGAATCCTAGGTTCAGATTTCAAAACAATAGGTTCATTAATTTGGAGAAAAAACATATTCTGAAATAGGTGTGAGCTTTATAAATCATATTTTGATGCTTCCAGAGCAGTGAAATTGACCACTAAAAGTTCATTTCCGATGTTTCATTTCACAAGATTGAAGTCGATTACGCATGATTCATTGAGCTTCTATACTTTTCCTACTGTCTTACGATCTCATTCAATCTAAACAGAAAATCTAAGATTCCAAAATTGCTCTAGATCAATCATCCATTTTTCTCCCGCCTTCCTAACCTTCAATAGTAGAGAGGCTACAAGAAATCTGATTCTAAGGTACTATTCAAATCACCACCACCAAAAAAAAGGATGTTATTTTCATTGTTTTTTAACTTATTTATTCTTAGTTTACCAACAAAAAATCTTTTGTACCTGAAACCACCACCAAACCATTAAATCAGGTTCTTTTTAAGCCTAGTCAACCAATTAGAATAAAGTTCTAACATCTGTACCAACTTTTTAAAAGAAAAGGCAGTGTACCTCTCCACCCAGTACAAAAAGGTAACGGTGGAGGATATTTTTGGGAAAATTTGTGATTTCTGAATTAGCACAAACAAACACTTCACATCGGTAGGTAGTAGAGGAAAAGGATTTATTAAATAGAGCACCAAGAAATCTGCAGCAGTTCAAACAACAAACCATACTAAAATTTAGTGATGTGCAGACTCTTGAGTCATCGAGGAAATCATAGAACTTGAACTTTAATAGTGAAAAGTCACACAACTACCATACATTTTATGACATTTCTGAATAAGAATGATTCAAACTGGAGATATGATTACTTATTCAGTTTCCTCTCGCTATCCCTTTGTACTATGTATTAACTGCTACAATTCAATTCCCTGTTATAGCAGCAAATTCCACCTAAACTCTCTCTGGGTACTTGTTTCTTACATCTTTCTACTACTTTCCTCTTCCCTGTCTTTGCCACTAAATCTCTACCACATAAGTTAACCAAACGATTTTTATGGATATGTTGCTCGGACTCTTCAAAAATGTCTATGGGTGTGGATCAGATCCTCCAAAAATACTTTATTGTTGAAGGATCCGACACAGGTGCGGCAACATTTTTGGAGAGTCCGAGCAAATTAGGTTTATGGCATGAGCTTGACACATTTATCCAAGCCTAGTCAACCTATGAGTTTCACCATTGTATCAAGTCTTTGCCTGCAGCGAAATCATAATGTCACGATCAAAGAGTACCTTCAAAGCATATATTTTCTCCTTCACGATCACAGTCTAACCATAGCACCAAATGTGTACAACCACGAGCTTCCTGACTTAGATGCCTACAAATATGAGCCTTGTATCCAAAGGTCAGTCAGGATTTGCTATTTAAACATGAGAACAAATAAAGAAACAAATTTTGAAATCCTTAGAACTTTTAGTTGACTAAACTGCCACAAGTTTTAAGTTCATACAAATACGTGAAGATGAATCAACTACCCAAATTTGTAAAAGGAAAAATTGAAAAAAGATACAATTGTGTCCACTTCTATTTTCTATAATTCCTCCATTACCAGAAGTGAAAACAAGACAGATTTCACCAATATGAGTGGCTTATATGCTTGAAAGCTTAAACAAATGCAACCCAGCTGCTAAGAGATGATCTTAGCCAAAAACCCGGATAAAAGCTATTCAAAAGAAAAAAATGCTGGTAAATTTAGCAAACAAGAACAAGGAGATGTACTACCTTTGGGTTTGTTTCCTTCTTAAGTATTGGTGCCTGGAAAAGATCTGAAGGATTTGTATTTGTCCAATCTTGGAAAGCTGCTGGAAAATCTACGCTAGATTATCAGACACAGAAAATTCAGATTGAATACTAGAACTAACCAAGTAATGACGGGTTTAAATATAAAGAAAGCAATTGCTGGCAATTAAAGCAATAGACTTACAATACCACATATTTATAACTATAGCACAACATCAGGGACCAACAAAAGTGTGTATTTAATCTTTTGGTGTATTTCCAAATTCTCAAAAGATTCTTATTGACAAGAAGCAAAATTAACATGTTACACATGGATTATTACAGCTCTCACAAAAGTAACTTAGAAGGCAAGCCACAGGCCACATAATATCGACCAGGTTGGGCAATACAAAGCCACACAGACGAAAATCTATTATCCATGGGTCTATATTTCTATCTAATTCCTAACTGGGGAAGCAATTGGGAGTCGCAAAAAAATATAGCTAAGCATTTCCTATCCTTGAACATCAGCTCATGCATAGGAATATAGGATTGAACATCCTAATGAATTCAATTTCAAAAGGACTCATCAGTATTACATTCAACCTATCTCAAAAGAGGATATTTCCAAAAGAAGGCACAGGTTTCATTCCGAATAACTTGACCAAAAAGTCGATTGCCAATTTGAATTTTCGCCCCTTCAAAAGGCAAGGCTCAGACATATTTTTGAGTTGGGGCAGGAGCTCGAGGGAAATGAGAAAGCAAACATCAAACCAGAGAAATTGAAACTAAGACACCAAAATATCATCAAAGAACACAATAATATGGAAGTTGATTGAACAAACATATTTAACTGCAGCAACTAAACTGAACCAAAGAACGCGTGAGAATTAATGAGTGTTATGGTCTGGGAAAACAGGAAACCTGAAAACATGACCAATCACCGAAGTCACTTTATAATGTGCACGTGATCCAAGAAACATTGCATCGAACTCATGGACTTCTGTACTACCCCTTCGTGTTGACATCTGGGAAAACATATATCAGAATTGCATGAATAATCAAAGTCCATGACTTAATGAAGCAAGATAACAAAGTTCTGGTGTAAAGCTAGAAGATTTTACAGAAGAAAAAAATGAGATGGAAACAGACCTATTTTGGTAAAAGTATGCTTCTATTTTGCAAAAAAAAATGAGGATAACCAACAAATAGAACAAACAATTACCTAAAAGTGCTCAACACATTTACGAGAAGTAAAAGAATATCAAGCAGCATATCCACCAATAGGTGCTTTCCAATGAAAATAACAACATGAAATAAGGGAGGAATCTAATGAAGTGAAAGCTGAAGCCATTACAGGAGCACACAGAAAATAAACTAGCTTTATGCATTAAAATAAAGGTCAATAATAGGAGACAGTTGAAAGTTGTTGATACTCTTAACAAAACTATAATGTATTAGATACACCGCATGACTGTACTAAATCCTTTTAAGGTAGAGAAAGTAGGGATCAGTTCCTGAAAGGTAATATGCACAATCTTTTCAGACTTGTGAACGACAGGAAAGATGCCACAACCCGGCAATCGCATTAATCCTGGTTGACAAAGTAGACTGTGAATCATGCACCATTACCAATTATTTCACTAATAAGGTTCAAGTCTTTCTCTAATAAGCAGAGTTGACACCTGAGGAAACCATTAAATTCAATTTTCAGATCATTCATTTTGAGACTTCTACCATATGTTGCAAACACCATTTTTCACTGATCTCTCTTTCTTCTTTTCCTTACAAGTGATTTCCCTTTCTCGTATTAACCTTCAGAAAACAAGAATGATGACTATTCCACTTACAGGCTTACACCAAATTTCCCCCTTCCCACAAAAATTCTCACTAGAGGAAGCCTCAGCTTATCCAATCAGATAACGAACGTTCCTACCATTGATATACTAAAGCCTCTGCTATAGCATACATTCAAAAGCCCAGAGGACAAGAATAATGTTGTCTTTCACCTCAGAAAAATAATCAATCGAAATGTATAATCTTCCAGTCAATCTTAAATTGAAAAAAAAAATGAAAAAAAAAAGTAAAAACAAAAACAATGAGGGTCGTTGGGTTGGATTTTTGTTTCCGGTATAAGTAGCCGAGAATCAGTTAAACCAAAATTTTGCTATTATTATTGCACCCCGTTCAATGTGGGATAACAATCACTGGATAAAACAATCAAATGACATAAATACAATTCTCCACTGCTCTTCCCCTAAAGCTCTTTAAAAAGATCAAGGTTAAATTGGTTTATATTATACTCCTTAGATCCCATTTTTAATCCAACGAAACAAAACATCTAATAAAAAACATATATCCATCACATAATTCCATTGTTTACAAGCCCCATATTATATACCCCACACTATGATCCTTATATAGCTAGTCTGCAAACCAAATGATCCCTCAAATTTCTTCCTTACAAAACTAGTGATGTATTTCCTTTCAAACTAACTATCCCACATTCAACATATAAACAACTATGATTATCCAACCAGGGGCAGATCTATGTAGGACAAAGGGTTTCACCCAAACTCTCTTCAGCTGAAAATACCCTGTACATATATAGTAGATGCCGAGCCCCTTCGGCTTCTTCATATTTTAAACCCCTTAGCAAAAATGCTAGCTCCGCCACTGTTAATCCAACAACTTATAAGCATATACAACACCATATCCAATGTAATCCCACAAGAGAGGTTACGAAGAGGATAGAGCGTAGGCAGACCTTATACCTACCTTGTAAAGATAGAGAGGCTATTCCCAATAGACTCTCAGCTTAGATAAAGCCCATCAAATAGTTTGGAAAAGGGGATTCAAATATAGGAGCCATAACACAAATCAACGCGAAATGAAGAGGGTAACACAACAAACAGGAAAAAGAACAATAACTAAAGCAAACCAATGCAACAATCAGAAGACAGAACAACACAAGTGAAAGCCAAAATAGAAGATCAAGAAACTACAGAAATAACAACTTACAACTATATTAGTGTAAACAAAAAAATCATTTTTTATATTAAAAAAATCACATTAGAAGCAAAACGAAACCAAGAACAACATAAAATTTCACTTCACAAAAAAAAAAAAAAAAAAGATTATGGAAACCCACAAAGAAAAAAACATACTTGAGCACCAGATAAAACTGAGGCAATTGATAAAGCAATACTAGGCTTCTCTGCTACCTGCAATATTCCCCAAACACCAAATCAATAACCATCAACAAATGGAACCAAAAACATTATAAAAAATAAAAAAGATTCTTTTTAGCAAGAACATTATAAAAATGATTTCTTTTAAATTTTTTTTGAATTTATGAGTAAAATTAA
>JBDJHY010000116.1:21271410-21281626 GCA_039654485.1 Withania somnifera | reverse complement strand
GAGTGCGTCATACAGTGTTAGGATATACTATTAATCATGCGTGTTGATAAAATATTATTTATTGAACGATTGTTTATTTATTTATTTAATTTAATAAAGTGGTATATTATATAGATTATTTTGTCATATATGTGTCCTCAACTTATATAGTAGATGATTTAGTATATAGAGTTTGACCTAATATACCAAAGAATAAATCATCCGTTCTTATAAGTTCAAGGTATAGTTTACAATCGTAGATTAGAATTTGGACAAACCATCAGAATGATTGTCGCACGAGATTAAATGTAATTTATCTTGATTACAAGAATGGTATAGTTCTAAATTCTTGTACTAGTGCATTTTGTATATCTTGATTCGGTTCTTATACTATGTCTTTTTCTGGATTGTTTTTATCTTGAGGCCGGATTTATTGCAAATAGTCTCTCTATCTCACCTCAGAGGTATCGACATGGATTGTGTATGCTTCTATTATCTCCAAATCTCACTTTGTAGGAATATACTGGATATGTTATTACTATTCCATATGATTTTATTAATATATTGTTATGTACTGTTTTGTAAATATAATGTTTGAATAGATTATATCATTTTTTTTTTTGTTATTAGAAATGTCATGCATGAGCAATCTGAAAATTAAACTTATAGGATTATAAAAAAACTAGGATACGTGGAAGAGTTAATTATAAAATAAAAGGTAACCACATGCTACTGCACCAAATCGATATTGTTTTCGGCATCACTTGTTCTACTGTATTTGTATTGCATCCTTATGTTTTTTATATGCGCCAACTGTCTATCGAAAATAAGTCAGTAAAAGAACAGGTTATCCTTTTGAAGCTCTTTCATGAAATAAATTCTGTCGGGTGTTTAGAAATTTATCCTTTTGTTTGTAGCCCACATTATTTTTTTCTGCTATTCAGCTGTTTTGACATGCTCTATAGTTGTAAAGCTATTCACTAAACTTGTTCGTTAATCACGCTGTAAAGCTCTATAGTTGCTGTTCCTCTTCCATTTTGTTTCTGTTTCTTCATCGTATTACCACGCACACAGTACAGTTTGTGTTTTTCTTCTCATCCATGGCATCATCTTCTTGTTTTGTGAGTAGTGTCCTTGATGGAAATACAATATCTCAGTCGTTTTTAATGTAATGGTATTATTGGTATGAAATAAAGAAGCAAACGGCAACGATTCTCCTCATTGCTGCAAGGAAAAAAAAAAAAAAAAAGGTGTGTCAGCTGCAATTATTACGCCTAAAGGAACAATATTTTATCTTCTTCGCCAACTTTTATGTCATCTTTCCCCCATACCTCTAATCTATGCTGATAATAATTGTACTTTCAACAACAAATAAAAGTACAAGTAGTAGCTAATTAGGACATAACTGGCCCAAAACTTCATATTAATAGACTAACATGATTACTTAAAACTTATACACAGTGTGATCCTAACTTGTTCCAGGTTGAAGCAAACAAAGTTATCAGGAGTTACTCAAAACAAAAAAGAATCAAATCGATTGCACTAGTAAGAAATAGATTCAAAGTTACGATTAATTTCTGTTTCAAATTTTTTTATTAAGTACTTAAATCATCTTGTTAGAAAATATTTTACTCCTTAATAAAAAGCTTCAACCTTAATAATTTAATCAAACTTCAAAATATATATATCAAACCTCGGGTTTGAACCAAAAAGAAAGAAAAGGATATGATTGAATTGTGTTGCACACTGAGGCAGAGCAATTAAACACCCCCCCCCCCTCTTCCAATTAATAAAATATTATATTATTTATATATAATTAATTTTTTATATAATATATAATAAATATTAAATTTTTTTTATCTAATTTATATATTTACTTTTTAAAATTTTAAAACTTCGTGATAAAAATTCATACAATTCAGATAAAAAATTTACATGAAGTCTTTGAATGAAAATGACAGGGAAAAAAAAAGTTCATTGAATTCGCAAATCACAGATTCCAAGAACTGTGATTCCTCAGCTGTTTCCAGTCATCCCATGTTATTTTTGGCTTATTACACTACTTAGTTTATTTTTATCAGAGGTTAAGAAAAAATAAAATAAATTAAATAAGTATATATGTGCAAAATACTTTTAAAAGATATAATTCTTGAATCAATTCAAAATTCATATCCCTGAATTCAACTTGTTTGAATTTACGTTTCGTCTCAATTTAAATTTTAAAAAAATATTTATGGTTACAAATTATAATAGGTTTTGTTCTGAAAAAATAAGATTTAACTTTAACTATCGCCAAATCAAAAATTTGACGACTTAAATGGATCGATTTTGTTGAAAATATAGAGTTAGATATTTTATTTTGTAGAATAGCGGTAGCAAAGTGTCAATAGTCGTTGATAGTAATTAATAATTATTGGCAATTTCTTAACAAATGAAAAATAACGGTAGGGTAATTACCTACTATAGCCGTTGAGAGAATTTCTCTCATTAACACTAGCCACCTAATAGCCGTTGAGGAGATCTTTCCCCCCTGTAATACCACGACTAACACAAGGGGAGTGGTTGTAATCACTATGACAACCATCCCCCATTTACAGCATCCATTAAGACAAATGCTACAGAGAACGGCTATAAATACCACAATTGAAGAAAGATAAAGGTACGCTCACTATACTACTCACAAAATATTCTTGAAATTCTCTCAGTACTAATACTAAATTAAGCATCGGAGAACTACCCCGAGGACTACCCTGAATTTTGTTTTGAAGGTATTCCCATACATCGCTATCGATCACTATCATTTGGTGTGCTTTGCTTTGGTTATTGTATTGTTAATTTCTCCGGACTCATCATGTTTCTTCTGAACATAGGTGAAATCAGAGCTTTTTGATATTCTAAAATAATCGGGAGCGAATTTCACCCCCCAAAAAAAAAAAAAACAGAAAATAATTATTTCAGAGCACAACATGACTTATAGACAAGAATAAAAAGAATTTTTATAAAACCAAATACTGGTCAAATATAATAATTTTTTATTTAAATACCTCAACTTGATAAAATATTATTTAAGGATAGTCATTAGTTTATAAATCCCATCCATATAGTGTGTTTAAAAGGGAAAAAAAGCACCTCAGCTTGCCTAGCAAAAGCTATTGTAGATAACATATAAAATTCTTTGATGACATAATGATAGTTGCTATATTTTGTTTTTCGATTATTACTTAAATGTGAAAATATAATACTTTGTTGCTGAATGTGGCACCAATGTAGTTACACGTATTAGGCTACATTAATTACTTGTTCATATTAAAATAAAATAAGAAGTGAAACTAATCCTACTAGGAATTTCAGCAAAGTATTATAATTTTATTCTTATTTAATAGGGTAGTAATGGTAACAAAGTAATAAAACAACTTGTATTATAATGTGTATTGTGGTCATGAAAGTAAAATATAATGACATCCAAAAAGAAGAAATGACATTTGCAAATTGCCCATAATTGCACACTCACCTTTTACCCATCCATAGTAGACATGACATATAAGCAATATCATTCCTTTATCCTGACACAATAATATATTGTGTAAATAGTAAAAATCATTTAACAAACAAACTGTTTGGTCCTCTTTTTCATAAAATACGCAGCATCATGTACATGTTGCCACCACCCCATATTACGTGTCCCCCACAAAACATAAACACAAACCCCTATATAAATTTTCCTCCCTTCTCCCTTTCTCCTCCATCCAATTATTTGCCAATGGAAAAATCCACAAAAGTATTCCTTCTTCTCCTCTTCATGTTCACCTTATCCAATGCCTTAGGTGGAAGGACACAAATCAAAGATGTGAAAACAAACAAAGAAATTCAAGATTTGGGCAACTACTGTGTTGAAGAGCACAACAGACACTTACAACAAAAGGACAGTAATGGTTTGTTGAGTTTTTCACGAGTTGTTGAAGCAGAAAAACAAGTTGTCTCTGGTATTAAATATTACCTTAAAATCTCTGCTATTACTGCATCATCAGGTGCACCTAAAATGTTTGATGCTGTTTTAGTTGTTAAACCATGGGAGATGAAAAAAGAGTTGCTTATTTTTTCTCCTTCTCCTGCTACTAAGTAGTAGTAATAATAATAATTAATTAGTTGTTGAAATTAAAAGCATGAGAGTGCAAATCATAATAATCTAATTTTGTAGCTCCTTTTTTGTTTTTGTGTGTGTTAACTTAATTCGAGCGTTGTTGCACTATGTAATGCGATAATCAATGAAAGACATAATTAGTAACATCTTTGTCTATACGGTGGTAATTTGTTAACCCTTGGGAGTTTGGTGATGGTTGTGGTTTCGGATAGATCAACTGTACTATTACATCGATTATACTATTACTTTGTAGTACTCCTATGTTTGTTATTATGTCTTGTGTTTGTTACTACATTTTGTTTTTTGTTTTTGCATTACGGATCGTATAAATTATTTTATCTTGAATCAAAACTGTATCAAAAACTGTTTCTGATATGTACCGTGTACCAACCTTACTTAATAAGCAGCGATACAGCATACCAACCCCACTGGTTAGGTTGTTGTATGAACTTACCTTAGAAACAAGGATTGTTTCTCGTATATCCACATTTACACGACAGCAACTAACAAACTTTCATCGAGAGATGAATGGATACTCTTTTTAAGACTTGTGACTTAAATTATAATACAGCAAAACTGGAACATGCATGCAATGGCGAACTTATAGATGTTTAGTGAATTTCAAAATACGAAATATTTTACCTTAAGCTGTGGGAGAGTCCTCTCAAAACCAAGAGATATCCCAACCTTTATCTTGAACGATATGTTTTATCAAAAGAAGTTACTGAAAAATCATTTTTGCCAACATAAGAACCACCACCGTCACAAAATATTGACATTGTAAAGTCAATGAGCTCCCATGTCATTTTTCAAATTCGAGCAATTCGACATATTTGTTTCACCATCTAGTTTGTTACAACGTTCTGGAAAAACCACATTCATTACTATTAATATCTCTTAAAAACAGTAGGATTTAACAGCAATTTTGCACGACAATTGGCCAGTAGCACCTCCACAACCATCACTAGAACGAGACCCATTTCGCATGGTTGAGTTGAGCTTAGAATGTGCAAACGGAAAAAGCAAATAGTAAAGTCTTTACAACGAGGTACGATGGCCACTGCCACACAACAGAGCAATACTTGGACAAAAAATTAAAGGAATCCACCACAATATGTTGATTTACTAGTAGGGGCACTGGATGCCTGCATAAACTCAGCTGAAAATGTCAAAAACAAGTTGATGAATAAAGAGGCACAATAAACAACAATGATTCACAACCCTGACATTTCCTTGAACACCCACCCAATTTGAACTTTACAGCTATCCCACCGGTCTCTCTCTTGTGCATCTTCACATTCAAACCAACGTAGGCATTGGGCGAGTCATGAGTCTCGACATACGCATGCAGTTGAGCTAATAAACTTTCATTGAGAGTTTCCAGTACCATGAATGGATATGCTTACGAAGTAAGACTTAAATCACATTTCAACAAACACCTAAATGCAGCAATTTATATACTTCTATATAAATAGTAATTTATGTTCTCTCGGGTTTATCTACACTCATGTTCTCTCTTCCCTCGTACATTCATCGGTCAAAAGGAAACTCTGAGTCATTCTCGGTCACTTCGAAGGGCTGAGGATGCTGGCCAGAGCAATATAGATTCCACATCTTAAAGTAAGAACGCTCTAGATTCCTCACCTGCAATTGCAAGGAGAAAAGAATTGATTGAGTATTTCATGTTTCACCTACAGCACCGGCATCAAGAAGGTACTGTGTTGCTCAGACTCCAAAAGTGCAGATACTTTCGGAGGAGATCCAACACACCCAAGCAGCATTTTGGGAGATGAGTCCGAGCGGCATAGCAAGGTCATTTGGTTAAGTAAACCTGATATGTCTGATTACTCACCCAGCGAGCTGTATCAAATAAAGGGCAGCTCGTGCGCACAGCCTTGAGTCTATTGGTGAGATCTTGGAGCTTTGAACGATTTAGTGCTAACGACACCGCCTTCTCCTCATATTCCTTCATACTGCAAAATGTAAAGTAAATCAAATTCATTGAACAAAAAGGAACAGAATTAAGGAAATAAAAAGTAAAGGGCAGCTCTTCTCTCTGTTGCAACATGAAAGTCGATATAATGATATCGATTATAAAATACTTGTCCTTGAGTCAAAGGTCTATCAGAAACAACCCCCCAAAGTAGGGTAAGGTCCTGCGTATACACTACACTTCCCAAATGGGATTACACTGAGAAAGATGTTATTGGTCATAAAATCACTAGTAGTATATACAACACATACCTGCTGACAATCATCTCCTCGCCAAGTCCTGTGGCCAAACACAAGGAACCAGCAACTCTAGTAGCCATCTTCTCAAGGGGAAGGGTTATCATTGGTAGACCAGCCCAAAGAACATCTGTTCCTGTGGTATGTGCATTACAGAGTGGCCTACAATTGAAAGAAAAAAAACCAAAATTCAAGAACATGAGATGAATGGAACTAGATTCTTAAAAGACATGTCTATTGTTCTTAATTCTCACGTGTCCAGAAAAAGATCAGCCAAGGAGCTGCGCCTGATGTGCTCTTGTTTCATTGCAACATCTGTGAAAATGATTTGGTCCGGTTGCAGGCCTTGTGCAGCAGCATCTGTAATAAGTGAGCTGAATCAGGGAGGCTTATCATAAACCAATAAACATGTGTTCCTAGATCTGAAAATTCAAAAGTCTCACAAGAGAAATGCATGGTGTGGAAGAAAATACTTACGTGCACGGAGCCTAGCCTCCCCTGAAGCTGGAAATCTGAGAAGCCAAAGAGCACTGTTTGGTACACGCTTAAGGATATTGCACCTGCACTTACCAATTCAACAAGTTTTATAGCAAATGCTTGTGAAGGTAACAGTTGACCAATTTAAATCAGTCCACGTAAGTACCATGTAATAAAAATCTCAGGATCCATCTTGTAAAGCTGATTAAAACATGCAAATATAAATTTATCCTCAGGCAGCTCATAATCTGAGCGCTTCGGTTGGCTGTTTGAATCTAGCACGTCACAGTTTTTCTACAAAAACAGAAGCAAGAGATCAACATAGATATCAAGCTCAGATCTTTTTTTGTTTGAATCAGTAAGACTTCTATTCATGATCAAATACATAACTAAATTTATCCAACGCTAGCTATAAATGAACTGCGGAGAGGAAAGATGAATTAATACATATAAACAACTTCAACTAAGAATCAGGATTGAGGCATAATTTATTCATTGATTGCTTTAATGAAATAAAATTCATATAACACTCAGAAAGATCAAGAAAAGCTTACTTGCTTATAATCGTTGACAAAGTAGCAATGAGGAAGATGTACAAGCTTCTCTGAGTAAATATGTGCGTACTTCATAGGTGATACAAACTGCATACAAGAAAATTACACTCAGACCCATAGAGAGCAGATAACTGCAAATATAATTTCAAAGGTGTCACTAGCAAATAACCTCATCTGTAACCAAATAATCTATGTATGTTGCCCCAGTGGTTCCAGGGAACCCCATGTATGAAACCTGGATTGGAGCTGGCTGCATGGCAAATATCTCATTCCTTGCCCCCTGCAACACATAATTCCGAAGTCAGGGATCATAACATTAGATAAACGAAGTCGTCCAATAAACACCACCCCGGATAGAAGGCAAAGCAAAACATGTGCACATTAATCAGCATGTTCAAAAGGGCGAAAGAAGTAACACACATTTTCCTGCATAAAACAACAAATATAGAACATACACCAACGAATGCGCACCTCATAAGACCTGTTCACAGGCATGAAGTTTAGTTACACAATCTCCCTCATAATACTCATTGCTCAAAAAGCAAATGAAAGGTCATGGCTAACCAAATTCTCATTGGTGGCATTCAATTCTGCATTCTATTTCCACAACTAAGCTAAACTAAGATGAAACAGAAATCGTTGATTTATTTGTTTATTGTGGACTATTTCCAATAAAAGGCAGCCACTTACGCCCTTCCATTTCTTTTCTTTATGTTAATGGGCCATGTTAATGGGCCTAGCATTTGGCCTCCGGCCATGAGTTAGGCACACACATCAACACTTGCAAGACAAATACAAAATCTAATAAGGATTAATCAGGATCAAGTCCAATCTGTACACCTTGGTATAACCATTGAGATTTATAAGTATCTGTATTTGATCCTCATTAATCATCCTTGCTATCACATCAGATGTCAAGGAAGATACATCAATAAAATGCTCAGCTTCGGTCTGGGTACGAATCCTCCACTCTGTACCATCATTTGGACTTAAGGCATAGCAGAACACCTAGGAAAGAAGTAATTGAGATTTAGAATGAATAAGAGACGAAATCATGAATGAAGTAAAAGATTAGGAAAGTAACAAATTAACTTAACCTCAACATTCTCTCTATCATGCATCCCAAAAACTGAACCCATTAGATGTGATAGTGGGTGGTTACCAAAATCACTGCTCACATATCTACACATATTTAAAAAACGAATTAGTAAGTAGCAATATTTATGAAAAGCTTATAGCAGATTTGAACTTCAGAGAAAAAGTGAACAAGTATTTATAAGCTTATGGAACTTACCCAACCCTCAGCCTGCCGAGCATGCCACCTCCCTTTATAGGCAGTGGTGGAGGATGAGTGAAAGGAGGAAGCGAGTAGCGAGCTGCTATCACAGAGCAGTGCTGGGCATATTTGCGACTGTACAAGCAAAAGAAACAGTCGGTTTCAGCTTCTCATCATTTTTGTGATTAATCCCCAAAAAATTTTCCTCACCTGATATCTAGAGCAAGCATTGGATCAAGAGGGTAAGCAATTGCATGGAAAGGCTGAACGCTTGGGATAACAGACATCTAAAGGAGGTTGCCAAGTATGAGACAGGCCACGTCAAGGAAAATAGAATCAGTATTACAAGATTTTAAAATATCCTACAAACCAAACATGTAAAAGTTTAGCAAGTAGCTGTGATACCTTAATCTGTCGTCTAAGTATCCCCTCTACTTCAAAAAACATATTCTCCCGGTTATCCCAATCACACACACACTGCAGAGAACGAAATTTAGAGAGAAATTACGTATACAAGAGATAGAACCCAACCAAACAGACACCTACCATGAAGCTACTGATTAAGAGTGCAAGACCCAGTCACCAACCTAGAAAGCACAATATTATTTGATGAAACCAATTATATGTTCTAGGTGATGTGCATGCTTTTATAGAGTCACCTGATTGATTATTTGCTTGACAAATTTAAAATTTCTTTGTAAAAAAAGATGATTGGCAACAGTGATAAATGACACCAGGTAGACACAGTGCTCCTAATAAGATGCTTAAGATCAGTACTAAGCAAGTGGAACATGACATCAATTGTGTGTCGATGCTAACAAAGTAGACGAATATTAGTACATTAGGCAGGTTATTTTACCTCATGCTTCAAGACAGTACATAAGACAGCTTATCAACTTCTAAGACATTATTGTGCACGAACTTCGATAAACCTCAGACCCAAAAAAATTGGAAAATAACAGGGTGAATATACCTGTAACGTGTGGAGAAGATTACAAGTTGCTTCGGGGAAGTCAGGGCGTAGCATCAAAGCTTGTCTATAGCTTTTTATAGCTGCTTCAACATTGCCACTACACAATTAACCAAAACATTACGAACAGGCAGAGTGGACATGTAAGAACATAAACAAATGTAATAGTCAGCTATTTGAAACTGGCAAACCTAAGAACATACCTGTCCTTGTAAGCTGAAGCCAAATTTGCATGAGCCTCAGCCATGGTAGGTCGAATGGCAATAGCTCCCATGTAGTCTTGTAGAGCTTCATTAACCCTACCAATCTCCTTGTATGTGTTACCCCGATTGACCAGCCCATCTGCTGCCATGGGATCAATACGTAGTACCTCATTATAGCAAGATATGGCTTCTGCATAATTACCCTGCAGTTAAGAAAACATTCATGTTAGTCAAAAAATGGACAGCAAAACGGTACAGGCAAATTGTAGATAAAATAATCCCTTCTGGCTATCTTAAAATATTGCATATAAACCTCCAGAGAACTCTACTAACTCAAAAACTAAGCATTCTTCAGAAGTAATCTTGAAATTATTACCTGTTGCTTGT
>JBDJHY010000116.1:21247658-21260205 GCA_039654485.1 Withania somnifera | reverse complement strand
TTGGCAGCGGCTATATGTAAAACTGGGGAAATCGACTTTTGCATTGACCTTTTCAATGATGTTTGTAGATTAGGGCTTTGTCCTGATATTGAGACGTATAAGATTGTCATAACTGCTGCATCAAAGGTAGGTAGGATTGATGAGGCATTTCAGATTCTTCACAGGTCAATTGAAGATGGACTCCGGCCATTTCCCAGTTTATATGCTCCAATTCTAAAAGCTTTCTTCCGGAGAGGACAGTTTGATGATGCATTTAGCTTTTTCAGCGATATGAAGCTAAAAGGACATCCACCAAATCGACCACTTTATACCATGTTGATAAAGATGTGCGCTCGTGGTGGTAGATTTGTAGAGGCTGCTAACTATTTAGTAGAAATGACCGAGTCAAATTTGTTGCCTATGTCACGAAGCTTTGACACGGTCACAGATGGATTAAAGAATTGTGGGAAGCATGATCTAGCCAAAAGGATCGAGCAGTTGGAGATATCTGTTAAGGGCATCTGAATCATCGTGTGCCATGTGGCTCTAGCTAAAGTGGTCTCCGTATCTCTGCACTTGAGGATGATTAAAAGTCGTAAAGTTGAAAAGGTTCTATATCTGTACATCTATTTTGTTTTACTTTCTTTTCTCTAAATCAGGAAATTCAGACTATCTGGAAAGTTTAGTTTGCATTCCTAGACATGCTTTTGCACTTGTTTGAAACGGTTTTATTTATAGCATGAACATTCTTGTCATTCATTTGGATATACCAGTATCCGGAATATATGTTTCTATGCCAAGTCTCTCCCTTTCTTTTTCTTTCATGATTTGAACTTGTTATAATGGATTCCAACTGATCTTCGTCGTCATTTGAATTGCATAGATATTATAGCTGAAAAATGTATCTAACATTTTGGTTTATCTCTCTCTTGTATATTCAGGTATACCGTCAAGGTATAACATCATTCAACCAACCTTAGCTCATTTGTAGCTTATCGCCTTCTGGAGCAATTAGTTGAAAACTTCTTTGGTTACGACTTGAGTAATATGAGATGATATCACGGAAGAGCTTTGGTGGAGTGAAGATCATCGACAAGTCAAGAGTTTGTTTTCTGTTGAGAGTTCTTGAATTACCAAGAATTTCCAGCTATTCTAGCTTGTGAGGGGGTTGTCTTTAGATTCTAAGTTGAGTTTTCTGTACTAGTACTAGAGCCAACTTTAAGGTGATGACTTGATAATTTCTCTCAGTGATTTGTTTTTGTATCTCTAGCTCCGAGGCAGATTCAGCTAATTTGATGAGTTCAAAATATATTTTTATAACTCACATTTCATGTATGTTTTGTATATCTTTGGAATTCTCACAAAAAGTTAGAAATTATAGTGCTCTCCATGGATAATAACCTGTTCTAAACATTCAAGAAAGAGAAAAAGAAAAAGTCTTGCTTCCATATAGATCAAGAACTAGCTTTTTTATACTTTACATCCAAAAAAGGCGTTAAAAATGTCCGTAAACTATGTGAAATTGCACAAAAATGTTCCTTTACCTCTGCAAGTAATAATTTGATCTAAAATGCTTTATTATTACTTTTGGGTCAAAAATATCCTTTTTTTCATAAAAATATTATAATATATTTTTTCCTAATAAAATTTAGAAGGTGGTTAAATTTAAAAGTCAACAAAAATATTAGATGACAATTAATATGTTTTATCCATAAAATTGAGTAAGATATGAATAAATATTACATCCGAATTTAACATTCATTAAAAAGTGTAATTCCTAGAAATAAAGAAGCTAATGTTTATTCAGCTTTTAAGAATAGGGACGAAATTTAAATAATAGCCAAAGATAGAGAAATTTGCATAAAATGCCTCTAACATGGTCTTTTTTCACTGTAGGCCCAAAAGACCAAAACCATCTTCTTTCTTTTTTTCTTCTTCAGTCTGAAAATTACAGTGAAAAAAAAACAAAAACAAAAAAAAGTCCCAAACACCTCAAAATCTTCAATGTCACAATTTTGGAAGCCAGGAACTGAAAGGCCCCGTCTTGTTGATGATGAAGAAGGTGGTGTTCTTCTCTACACCACCTCTTCTTCCTCTTCCTCTTCCTCTGGGTAATTTATTTATTTTAATTATTATTATTACTATAATTATGTTATGTATATGTTGTTATTTATGTAATATTTGTTGAATTTCAAGATTTGGGTATGGGAGTTTAGAGAAGCAAAGGCAGAGGCTACCTGTAAACAAGTACAAAACTGCTATTCTTTACTTAGTGGAGACTCATGCTACCACCATTATTGTTGGAGAAACTGGAAGTGGCAAAACCACTCAAATTCCTCAGGTTTTTTTTCTTTCTTTTCGATGAAGTTTCTATTTTTATATTTAGTATGATTTTGTTTTTCTATAAAGTTTGTATTTTTAGATTTAATATGATGTGAAGAGAAATGTTATCCTTGGAAAATATTTGATCAGTCGAATGTTTTGACTGTCTAGAGGTTGTTGGGGTCGGTTGTATGAATCCTTAGAGCTGAATGTTCCTAATAATTTAGTGTTTAGATGTTTTAATCATAGTTAGACTATTTTGTATTTGACTATTAGCCTTCTTTTGTCATCGGGGGTTGTGGCAGAGCTATATATTTAAGAAGGGGATACAAAATATGAAAAAGAACCACATATGAAGAAGCCACTATATTTTAGCATATAGTATATATACATAAAGTTGAGCTTGTCGGGTGCTCAAACCTCAATATTCGTTATGGTTTAGTTTTCAAATGTTTCATCATAATTAGACTATTTTGTGTTTGACTATCAGCTCACTTCCATCATCTGGCATTGTGGTGGAACTATGAATTTAATAAGGGAATTAAAAAATAAAAAGAAGTAAACACAAGTCATGAGATTTTTAAATATAATATTTATACATAAAAAAGAAAAAGATTGACCTATCTACACAGATGTCAGTTGACTCCCATAGGACAAAAGTGCTCTGTCATGGTGCCGCCATGAATTTAATAAGGGGATTCAAAAATATGCCTCAAGACATTTTTTTTTTGATAACCGTGGTGTTGGGGTGCACCTCGACTAATTCCACGAGATACCTCCCACCTCCCACCAGCAATAGGTATCAGGTAACTCTATCCACCAATGCTAGAACATATGAGAAGAAATCACCTAGTGTTTTGTCTTTCTTGCGAATTGAACCGAGACCTCATGGTTCTCATCCCACGTTATTGACCACTAGGCCACGTCCAGCAGTGCTCCTGAAGGTATCTTCTTTACTACACTAAAAGCTTAACTTCTGTCAAGGGGATTCAAAAAATTATATACCTACAAAAAGATTTGTTGTTTTACCCTTTTTACACAATATAATTTTACTATGAACTTCCTTATATGCGGTTTTAGGGGAGGGGGAGTTATGTAGCATGTGCGGCTGTACTTGTAAGAATTGTAAGTTGCAAAGAGTGGAAGTAAATGTTGGTAGGAGCAAGAGATATATAATGGGGCAAAGTGGAAAATGGCTAGCCTCATAATGGCAGTAAATTGCTTTCCCTTATTTGGTTTAAATTTCATCAACAGTTTTGGCAGCCAAACATAAAAAATAAGCTTACCAGAGGACATATTTTCTATTAAACATGTTGCTATCAAGTGGAGCCATAGCTCTAGTATCTTTATTAGTTGTCTAATACATGTGTGTGAACATATCGTTTTAGTTTGTTTAGAGAAATGAACTCTTTTAGAAACTTGAAAAGTGTAATGGTATTTGATACATTTTATGCGTGCAGTACCTGAAAGAAGCTGGTTGGGCTGAGGGAGGGCGTCTGATAGCTTGCACTCAACCAAGGAGACTGGCAGTCCAGGTGTGGTATTCTGTTCCTGAGCTCTATATGCTCTTTAAAGAGTGAACTTTTGTGTCCTCCTATATGTATGTCTGATATCATTCTAAACCGCGAGCAGATGCAAGCAGTATGGCTGCTTGCGAGGGACAGATATATTTGTACTTGTAACTTTGTTTTTGAGACTCCCCTGGATACTTATATTTACTACTCTATTTTTCGTGGTTAAGAAAGTGAAATCACTACTGTTGACATCCGATTGGCCCAAATATAGATATTGAGGATAAATGGCCTGCTCATAATCTTTTGAATCATACCGTTCCTTATGGTTCAGTTAGTCTGGAACACTTTTTGAAGTCTCACTCTTTTATAGTGCAGGCAGTTGCTACAAGAGTTGCCGAAGAAATGGATGTTAAACTTGGTGAGGAAGTTGGTTATACTATTCGATTTGAAGATATCACAAATGAGGTGGGAGCTCTTTCTTTTGACTTACTGTTTTGTTGGGAAAAAGGAAATAATCTTTTGCTTCATCATGGGTATTTTTAGAGTTCATTAGTTACTAAAAGAACAGATAAATCTTTTGACATCTGCTGGGGTTGCTTATTTCAAGGTGTTTGGTCTTATAATGTTTTTTCGAAGAAAGAAATTAAGTTTAGTTTGGTATCGCTATGTGGCTATGTTAACATGTGTTAGTAATGCTGGTGATCTTGCACTGCAGGAATTAACTAGGGTCAAATTTCTTACTGATGGAGTTTTGTTGAGGGAAATGATGGATGATCCTCTATTGAGCAAGTATAGGTACTATTTATGCCTTGGAAGGATTTGAGTGCCTCCGTTTCTATTTTCTTCATTATCTAGTACTGCTTTTATTCTATTATTTACACCCTCATTTTTGTCTTTTAAGCTTCATGGAGTCTCAAGTGTCAATCATTTCAATGTTTGTTAGACTAGTGTGTCTGGTACCAAAGACTGTGAAATAATAATCTTAAATTGTAAAAAGTGGAGAAGCATGATACAAAGATGTCACATCAAATTTGAACTAATATGAAGTGCACAGTTCATAGTGTAAATTGTTTCTCTTAACACCAAATACACTATGAATTGATCCCTTAATTTAGGAGTAGTGTTATTAGAAGCCTACCCTGAGGCATGGCTAAGACCTGAAGCTAGGTGAAGCGGAGGTTGGGAGTTCGTCTTGCTTAGTTCCCTCATTATTATTGGAAGTTTGTGCCTGAGTGCTCAGAGGTGCTATTTTGATAGGCAATACTTAACAATTAACATAGTTGTCAAAGTTATATATATGTATTTTTTGATAACCATGGTGTCCAGGTCAGCTTGTGCGCACCTTGACTAATTGCATGGGATGTCAAAGTGATATATTAATTGTTAAGGAAGCTTTATGGATGACAATGCCAGTGATTAGTAATAGGAAATCAGAAAGAAAATTGTCATTGTTCTGAAACAACTTAAAATTGTACTCTTACATCAAAATCACAATTCAGTATGATCTTTGGACTTGATTAACATGATCTTTTACGTGTCTCACCCGATTGCAAAAATTTCAATTTCTTAGGCCAGATAACTCTTATTAATTTTATTTCATTACATGTTTATGTGGTACATACATTTTTCATTTCTTTTGCGTCTTTTTCACATGCATATGATTTGCTGTGCTTCAAATTCCGCTAGCACTTGGCTCTTTGTTATGTTTTTTTCCTTTGACAACATTGAATCGGGAGCTAGCATTTCTGCCGAAACAGAGCGGGTAAAATTAGGGTAAAAGTATAAAATGACAGAAATATAAAGAAAAAATTCCCTCATCTATCCTGAAAGCTGTCTTAATGTTGGAGTAGCCTGATTTTTTTCCCAAAAACTCAGACATGCTTATGAAACTGATCCACTTTCTACTTGTATCAGTCTGATTTGTATTTTTAATCATACAGTGTGATTATGGTTGATGAAGCTCATGAAAGGTCTCTCTCAACGGATATCTTATTGGGACTACTGAAAAAGGTGGATCAGGAAGTACTCTAGGCTGGTTATTGTGTTCTCTTATCATTTGAGTGCACTAGTTTAGTTCTTGTCTCTTAAAATGTTATTGTTTCCCATGGCTTCTGAAAAATTTAGATTCAAAGGTGTCGGCCTGAGCTGCGTATTATAATATCATCAGCTACGATTGAAGCAAAATCAATGGCTGCTTTCTTTAATACCAGGTCGGTTCTTCTTGTGACTAGTGTTTACCAAAGCTTTATAATTCTATACTCAAACATTAAAAAATCTTGGGTCTCCTGCATGCTTTCTATTGATGCAATTTCTCAGGGGGTTATGCTTCTTGTATTGAGTTGTAACTCTAATTGGACATATCATGTACTTTTCTCCTTGTTGGGACAAGTGCCTTGTCTTATTTTGAATGTGCCCTTTTCTTGGACCAGAAAGTTTAACGATAGGTCATATTTAATTAAATTGTTCCCCATACAATTCCGTTTTAGTGTTAAATCATTAGCTCTGATGGATCGCCCACGAGGTCCTCGTGGCAGTTGATGTATGCGATCTTTTCTAGCCAAGGGGTTAAGAGGGGTGAGGTATGCCACTGGCATCTTGGAGTTGCTTGATGATGGATGGAAGAGTTTGAACTCATTCTATCAATTCGTTTCCTCAAGAGTCAAGTTATGGCCGTAGCCTTGTTGAATTAAGTAGAGAAGACAATCCCTGGAATAGAGATTGAGCTGATCTTATGTAAACTTTGGAAACATATTAACAGGGATTATTGCTTATTAGTTTTGATGAGTTGTTTATGAGAGCTAATTGATGAATATTCAATGGGTTTTAGAATATATGAATATGAATACTTCACTCACAAAGACGAGAACTGAAATAATGTAATACTTGTCTAACCTTTGCTTTGTCACTCACCTTTGGTTCCTGTCTCTTGAGTCTTTTGGTACTGGTTTGACACAATGCTTTAGTGGTCCTTGTGAAGCTTAAGATTAAATGATCTCAACTTACTTCTCTATTTGTGACCACACTCCTTTTGTGTAAATTTAGTTGAAAGGAAGTTCAAAGGGGTCATAGTGCTAGTTAGTTGGTAGATTAGTGAATGATGGTTCCTGCCTTTGTCTGAGCAATGCTTACACAGGATTGTATCCATGCTATTTAGAACGAAGGAAAAAAATATCTGTTAAAGATAGAAATGACTTTTGAAGAAGCATACAGTTGATTAGTTACTAGAGCTCTAGAAAAACGTGAACTTTTTTTTTTCTTTTTTTGATAAATGTGGTGTTCGGAAAAGCTTGCACGGACCTCAATTAATTCCACTGGATACCTTCTACCTCCCACCTGCAATAGTACCAGACAGGGCTTAGACAAATAGAGAAAAATTACCTAGTGTTGTTTTGTCTCCGCTGGATTTGAATCTGAGACCTCATGGTCCTCCTCTCACTGTATCGACCTCTATGTCGGACCCTTGGTTCAAACTTGAACTACTTAAATAAATGTTAAATTACATAATTCTTAATTCGACACCTTTGACACTTCAGTATCACAAAGTGGGAAACCTTATTTTTCCTATTCTTTTTTGAGTAGCACTTGTTTTTCTATGCTTCAATTTTCGAGCAGCCTTTGATCCCTTTGTATACATGATAACTTTTGCCTGCGTCATATTTTCTCATTCTAAAAAGAATCAAATTTTTTTTTTCGACAGCTATCTATCTTCTTTTAGTATCTAGATTTATTGTGTGCACTAAGACTTCTCCACTTGAACAAAAATTAGCAGAAGGCGACGGGAGCAGGAGCAAGGACCAGCAAAAGAACCTGCTATTCTGTCAGTTGAGGTATATGGATTTTTGAGACAATCTCTAATTGCTGTCTGCTTTGTCTGTACAATCAAATATCAATCAAGTGTATTAACTAGACCTTAGTTGAACTACAGCATGACTATAGATTCATTACATATTCTATGAACTTTTATAGGGCAGAGGATTTTGTTTATGATTTTCTTTGGTTGATTTGCAACCTTACTGAAGTATCATGTTTTTACACTATGACCTTATAGGGCAGGGGCTTTAATGTTGAGATATTCTATGTTGAAGATCCTGTTTCTGATTACGTTAGGGCCGCTGTTTCAACAGTGATGTCAATCCATGAACAGGTAATTGCTAGAACGTGACTTCTTTGAACTATTTGGCTGCATCATGATCAAATGTGAAAAATATTGGGTTTAGTTCTCAGTGATGTAATTTCTCTGTACCTTTGATTCCCACTTGATGATAATGTGCCTACATCATAGTAGATTTCCAAAACCCATTTAAGTTCAGGGGGTTGTCTTTATTCAAACAATTCTTGGTGCAAAACACAATTGCGTGTTATGCCTTCATGATTCCGATTCACTTTTCCACAATGTGTTGCATGTGGCCTCCTGTCGTAGAAGTCTTTGAATGAGACAATTATTGAAATTCGTGATGTCTCAAAATGTCTGCTGCCTCTAGTCTAGTAATTTATCTTTGATTTCCTCAAGGTAACTGTCCCATGATTTTTTTTCTTCTTTGATTCTTAATATACTATCATACAACACTTTCTTGTGGCTCTTCATTTATACTTGTAGGAGAGGATGGGAGATATCCTGGTGTTTCTCACTGGTCAAGATGATATTGATGCTGCAATACAATTGCTCACTGAAGAAGCCCAAAGTAGTGGGAAGCAAGGTACTGAATAATTCTCTTAGCCGTTGCTGTGTGTTAATAACATTGCTAAAAAATAATAGAAAAGTGCTTGTAGATAAATACATTGCCTTGTATCTTATCAAAGAAAAAAGAAAAAAAGGATAGATAGCATAACACTTTCAGTTCACTTTTCTTGCAGGACTGGTTACTGTGCCACTGTACTCCGGACTTCCTCGAGCAGATCAGGTAGGGTAATGCATCATGCGGCTTTTTAGGTAAGATATGTCGAACTTTTCACCAAATGGTTCTGTTTCTTCTCAATTGAACAGGACCTTGTGTTTACCCCTACTCCCAGAGGAAAGAGAAAAGTGATATTTTCAACAAATATTGCTGAGACGTCATTGACTCTAGAGGTAAAAATCGGAGACCTTGGGGTCAAAATCTTTGAGGCATACATGTTATTTTGTCTACATGATATCCCTGTGCTGCAAATTTGTGTCTTTCAGGGTATCGTCTATGTTGTTGATAGCGGGTTCTCAAAACAACGTTTCTACAACCCGGTACTTTGTTTCTCTCTGATTGATTTTACACTTTTTCCATGCTTTCTGATCATCAGCTTGTTGTGGTTAATCTTGCGGCTACTATTCTGATAAATCTCTACACAAACATTGATTTTGGACCACATTTAGTAGCAATTTTGTGAGTCTTCATTCTAGTTTTGTGCGCCAGAATCAGTATTGCCATATCTTATATGCATTACCTGTTTCTAGATGTCAGTACTCCTGGCTGTGACTTTATAGAAACTTATAAATAAGTTTGTATTCTGTAAGCTTGAATCTTTTACCCCTAAGCCACGTCGTTCTTCCTGTTGATCTTTTTGCTTCATGCAAGCATGGATGCTCAAAACATGCTTTCATTTGCAAAAGTGGGAAGATAATTTGAGTCTGTTATTTACAAAAATAAAAATAAAAATGGAGTCTGTCACTTTGGAGAATATGATCTATATGTAGGACTCTTGCTTCTTCGGAGGAATACTATCCAATGAATATGTATTAAATTTTTCTCAATTTTGTTGCGCATAAAGAATGCTTTACATGCCAAAAAAAGAATACAATGTATACATGTCATGCCTGATATTTCTTTTTCATTTCGGATCTGCGCTAAATCAGATTTCAGATATTGAGAATTTGGTGGTGGCACCAATATCAAAGGCATCTGCTCGACAAAGGGCTGGTAGAGCTGGAAGAGTTCGACCAGGAAAGTGTTTTAGGTAGGTGGCTTATTGCATATCATAATTTGAAACTTACCCTAGAAGCACCACGGGGAAGGATACATATGATTATCAGATTATGTAATGATTGATTTGTCCAAAGCTTAATACTATCCCTAAGTCCAAAATTGTTATATCATATCTCCAGTTTGGTTTGGCCTTAATTAATCTTAAGATTGCTCACACAGAATATAATTTATATATGTGTTGAGTTCTTTTTGTGTTAATCAACATGTAAATAAACTAAAAAGATCTATCATCTCACTATTCTGCGTGTGAAACAATTCACATATTAAACTCAAAACTCAGTGAGTTATTCTGAAATTTTTTCTTGACAATGGAAATTCAAAACATGCCATTCGATTCACAACAGAGATTCCGTATTTAATGTGAATTTAATGAATTGATGCTCTACTGTTTTCCATCATAGACCTCAGTTGGTGAGTAAGATCACTTTATTTGTGTCATTAATTCTGTTTTTAAATGACTGTGTCTAATTAGGAAGTAGAGGATTCTTTATTTCTCTCTACTCCTGGTGATGTTTATAGTTAACCTTTCCATTTAAGTAATAGATTGTTTACTCTTCTATTTTTCTGTTCAGGCTCTACACAGAAGATTATTTTTCGAACGAGATGTCTGTGGTGGGAATCCCCGAGATACAGAGATCAAACCTTGTTTCCTGTGTCATCCAGGTATGCCTTTGTTGAATCAAGAAAACGCTAGTGCCATGCTTTTTCTTGCTATGAATTTTTTTTCCGCAGATGTGTCTGGAGCTGTAAATATGACCTCCTTATCAGGGAGGCTGGATAGATAATCTGATTTGGAAAATTTTCATGCCTGATGTGTTATCATTTAGGAACCGAAGCATTATCTTCCTCATTTTTCTTAATCTTCCAACAAAAATGGAAGGTTGGAAGGAAATGAAACCACTATTCATAGATTTTTCCTGATGTGCAAGAGCTTTTTCTCTAAAATATTTATCTTTTTCTGGTCTTTCTTTTCTTCATTGCAAAGATAATCCTTTTCGTTAATCTTCTTTTTCTATACTTTGATCTAACTCAACATTTGACTTCTAGGATGCAAAAAAATACTTTTGTTCATGAATAATGAAATTCCCTTTTATGCTTTATTTTCCAAACTATAAAGTAACAGCTTGCAAAGGGAAGTGACACATTAAATGGTTCACTTTAGGGATATCATATTTGTAATCAATTTCGATAGAAATTGAATATGGAATATTCCACTGATTGATTAGTCCAATTCCCAACCTAATAATCTCAGTTAATCTTTTTTATCAACTACTTAATCTCTTTCTGTAAGTATGACACATTGAAAGGAATTGTTGTGTTGCTTTTTTATGAGTTTCAATGGAGTCAAATCCGAGTCCCGTCCTATTGTTTCAGCCTGTCAAGAAATTTCTTGGATATTAGCTAATAACTTTTCTTATCAATGTCCCAGTTGAAGGCCTTAGGCATCGATAATATCTTAGGTTTTGATTGGCCAGCATCTCCATCAGCTGAATCGATGATCAGAGCACTTGAAGTACTGTACTCTCTTGGAGTACTAGATGATGATGCCAAACTTACTTCACCTACTGGATTCCAAGTTGCAGAGATTCCACTGGTATGTTTCTAACCGGCCATCTTGTGTGCTCTATTAAATTTCCTCACTTTTTTCTTTTTTTCCAGCTCCAGTAGTATGACTTGCAAGTTGGATTCTTCCCATCAAATTTATAATTTTGCTATCTTTTTATGACATTCACACCAAACACCTCTTTTCCCCACCACCTATAAAAGGATAAAAAAAAAAAGAAAATCCATCATACAAGAGTAATGAGCAAGGAATATTTATGCATTTAGAAAAATAAACACCTAAGGAGTGGCCTAGTAGTCGATAAGGTGAGATGAAAACCAAGGGAGACCCGCGTTCAATCCAACAACAACAACCCAGTGTGATCCCAGGGTCTGTTAAAGGTAGAGTGTACGCATATCTTACATGTATTCGTAGAGGTATAGAGGTTGTTTTCCATAGAAACCTAGCTTAAATGATATCTGCAGAACAGTTCGAAAAAAAGGGGATACATATATTGGAGCAATCACCACAACAAGTAATCAAAATGGAAAGCGTTGCACAACAAACAAGAGAACAATAACGAAAAAATTGCTAGGTGATATCTTCTTACTAGCAGTTGGAAGATAAAGTCTTGACTTTACTCTTTTTCCTGGAACGTCTAAATGTTCATGAATAAATTTCAGTTTCCGCCAAGAGAGTTTATGCTGTCTACAATAAATGGCTCTCTTATACTTTATCGACTTTGTGTTGTTCAGTGCCATAGGTGTGACATCAATAGGAAGTTGATTAACTAGATGCTTGATGCTTTCCTGAAGGTCTCTCATTGCATTACAATTATGCAATGTGACTTTCAATTCTTGGATATAGGAATTCTCCCATTCACTCAAGTTTCTGAAACCTGTACTTTTGTGTAGGACCCATTAATATCTAAAATGATCTTGGCTTCTTGTGAGTTTGGATGTTCGGAGGAAATAATTACCGTTGCTGCTGTGCTCTCCATACAGGTAATAGTCTTCTTCGGAACCCTAACTGATTTAACAATAAAACAAGACATCTATCTTTTGTTAGACCTAAAGGTGGCAACCGGTCCGGGTTACTCGGGAAAACCGGCCCATTTCACCCGGACCGGACCGGCCCGATTTTTTATTTTTTTTTATTTTTTTTAATAAATAATATATATATATATCTTGTATATATCGTATATATCTTGTATATATAGTATATATATCGTATAT
>JBDJHY010000116.1:21229489-21247558 GCA_039654485.1 Withania somnifera | reverse complement strand
CTTGTATAGTTTTAGAATAATCTTTCAGTTCAACATTATGTCAGCCTAGTATTTGTTCAGTGAGCATTAGCTATTCAATGCAAGCATTTATATTCTTATTTACCAGTACATTCTATGTATTGATTCATTCTTTTGTGTACACTCACAATGTAAATTCAGAAGCGCCTTCCTAGCTCATAGTTAGTAGTCTCAGTAATTATCAGTTAGGTGTTTGTGAGTCCTTATATTCCAAAAGAAAATGTATGTTTTAGATTATCCTTTCTTTGTACTTTCAGTTATAGTTGTTTATAGTTAACTAGTGCTCTATCACAACAACTCTGCAGTTGTTAATAGACGCTTCTTAGACAATCATTTAAAAAATTATAGTAAACTTTAAAAAAATTATTTATTATGAAAAGTTATTATTATTTTTATTGATATTTTCGGAGTTCAACCATATATATGCTTCCACGATAGTTATTTATACATGTTTTAGGACACATTCCAAGAGAAGATGTTTGCTTAGACCACTTGTGGTTCCAGATGTTTGTTACATCTAGAGTGTAGGCTCAGGGTATGATATTTGGACAATAGTACCTTTACCTTAAGGGAAGAAACCTAGAGGATGCAAATGGATCTACCAGGTCAGTTACAAGGCTTTAGGAGAAATATAAAGGTTCCGTCAAAGTTAGTTTCTAAGGTCTACAATTAGAAGGTATAGATTATGAAGGGACTTTCATCCCTATAATCAAGATGGTAACACTCAAAACAATACTTGCAATAGCAGTTGGAAAACATTGCATATGCATCAAATGGATGTATAAAATGTCTTTTTACAAGGTGACCTATATTATGTGATATATATGGATTTTCCACAAGGATTTCAGATCCACGAGGAGCATAAACAGGTATCTAGACTCTTAAAATACATGTATGGTCTTAAACAAGTAACTAGAAAATGGAATTCTAAGTCATCGAAGGTTCTAGTTTGTGTTCAAGAAAAGTACATATTATTGGCCTCTTTCCACAAGGCTACTTGTTTTCTTCTTTTGTTGTCTCCACTTGTGATAATGTTCTTAGCATGAGTTTTCATTCTAGTTGTAATTTCATGAGTAGACATATATTAAAGGGAATTAGTTTTGTTAGCCCCTTTCTGTACTACTTCGCTGCGTATGATGACACCTATTTTAAGTTTGGGATTATTTATTATAGAGGTTTAAGTTTCATGTGGATGACCAATTATCATTATTTGCAAACCACATATGACTTCTAAATTGTTTTTGTCCTACTTTTAGGGTTCTTTTGTTCATAATCCTTGGATCTCTATGTGTCCTGTGCCTTAGACTTTATCATGTTTATGTCGATGTGGTGGAAGAATTGGTTATCCGTGGTGGTTTATAATTATTGGTGTGCTTTTGTTTACACTAACCGTTGTACTAACCCTCATACAATGAAGAGATGTTTGTTTTGTGTTCCTCTTTCATTCTTTTCAGGTTCGAATTCGAGGACGAATCCTTTCAAAAAAGGGAGGTTGATATAAGCACGGATGACACCAATTATACTAGACCGATGTTGCAAGGCGTAACTAAGAGAATTTAGGGCTTGGGAAAAATTGAAGGGCTAAAAGGAGCTCCAAATGGTAAATACGTGGACCAACATGAGCAATCTCAAGTTTGGAAGGTAGCTTGGGAAAGATGGAAGACTTCAAGGACTTGAGTTGATGAGACCCAAACTTGAGGGTTCAATATGACAACTTCAAGACTTGAAGGATTGCTTGATAGTATAACTCTCACACACACAAAGCATTCACATGCATGCACAATGTACCATATGCTTATCCATTATGTACAACTCCACTAATTAAGAATGCTTTACTAGAATCAAATAGGACTTTAATAGGTTGTAATGTTGGCTAAGGGCGGGTAGGAAAATTATAAAATAGTGAATTAAACTTTCCTAAGCATATATTAATATAGCCACATGAAAACATAAGATAACATTAATGGGTGGTGTTGCCACCCCACACTTGATTTCTAAAACACCACACATTTTACCGTCAATATATATAAAGTACATCAGATGTCCCTTAACTATTCTAATTCAAGACCAAGTGTGGATATATGCCTCCACATTATCTTATGGACTCTGTTACACCCTCCAGTTTATTTGTTCTACTACCACATGTTTCACCCGTACATTTAGATATAGAACATACCTTATAAAGCATACAATGGGGAATGGTGAAACCACCTCACACTTAATCATTAACTCATGCCACCACAACTAAATTGTAGTACAACACAATGTATACTTGTCATATAAATTTAAGTTACTTAGAATTCCCTTTTCGAATGTTCATTAACAAAGTTGCAATGTGTCAATGTGAATTACCCAAACCCATTCTATCATAATGAACTTCAAGGTACAGTACAAGTATAACAAAGGCAGAAAGTACTACTAATAACCAAAATAAACTAACTTTAAACACACTATGCACACAATAGACATGGAAACCTCATGGTTCATCCCATTATCAACCCCAAAAATTTAGTCATTCAAATTTACTCCTAAAATCATCAAGTAGTCCATACCACCAACTCCACCACACCACAAACTCAAGTTTCACAATAACATAACCAAGATTTCCTTTTTAACAACATTCATGGTACAACAAGAGTGATTCATTACTATCAAGATTAATTGCACAACAATGGTTAATACTATTTAGAAATCATATTCTCCAAAAGAGAAATAAAAAAGAAGAGATTAAAATCTTATTTGAGATGCTTGACCTTGAGAAGTAATGGAGTTGGATAAAGAGAGAAGAGGAAAAAAGATGATTTTTGAGGATAAAATAGGGGAGTGTCGCGTGTATGAACTTTTAGGGGAATGAGGGTTTAGTGGTGTTAAATAACCCAGTTGGATCAGGTTGAGTTGGTGGTTTAAAATAATTTTTTGAACAAAAAATTACATCACAACGTGATTCATATTGGATGTAGTTTTTAGGCAACCAGTTTGACATCATAATAAGCATCACATCGTGATGCCTATCCTGATGGACGTCCCAGCATTCTAGAGTTTTATTATAGTAAGCGTCAAGTAGTGATGCCCATCGTGATGGAACTTCAAATTATCTAGAGTCCCATCACGATAAGCATCACATCGTGATGCCTATGGTCATATAACTCTCATAGATCCATAGTCTCATACAATAAGCATCACGTTATGATGATCATCATGATGGAACTCTGACATTCTAGTATTTGATCATGATGTGCATCGTGACATTATAGCCATCGCGATCTATCCATGCTTTGGTTTGTTTTCATAACTTTCATCCTATAGTGTACCATTAGGCTTCCATATCTTCATGTACCTAACAAACATCAGAAAAATGATTAGAAGTCATATACAAAGTTAAAATTACATTAAAATCATTGGTTGCCTCTCGAGTTGCACCTTATTTAATGTCGTGGCATGACCCACTTAATAACAAGCATCCACCATATCGATGGATGTCATTCCATGATCATAAGGGCTAACAGTGCTTAACCCTCTAGCCGTTAACAAAATAGTTTGGTTTGACTTGTAATCTTGAAGCTCAATAGCTCCATGCTTCATAACACTCACAACTTTGAATGGCCCCATCCATATGGAGCTTAATTTCCCTAGAAACAACCTTAATCGTAAATGTAATAGCAACACTTAGAGTCCCGACTCAATGGATCTTACAACCAATAGCTTATTATGCTATTTCTTAGTTTTCTCCTTGTATAGTTTGGGATTTTCATAAACATTGAGCCTGAACTCCTCAAGCTCATGTAGCTGCAACATCCTCTTTTTAGTGGTTTCCTTGAAGTTAAAAATTAACCTTTTGATAGCCCAATACGCGCGATGCTCCAATTCTACGGGCAGGAGACCTAAATTTCCAAATACTAATAGATATGGTGAATTATATATAAGATATTTATACGCAGTTCTTTATGCCCAAAGGGCATCATCAAGCTTCTCAACCCAATCCATCCTCTGTATATTTACTGACCTACGGAGAATTTCCTTGATCTACCTATTTGATACCTCCACTTGCCCACTAGTTTGGGGGTGATAGGTAGTGGCTACCTTATATGTCACCCTATACTTTCTCAGCTCACCTATAAACCATACATTTCTGAAATGCGACCCACCATCACTAATCATCACCCGTGGAGTGCCAAATCTTGTGAAGATTTGTTTCTTTATGAACTTGAGTACCACTCTCACATCATTTGTGGATATTGAAGTTTCTTCCACCCATTTTGATACATTGTCAACCGCTACAAGAATGTACTTGTTCCCATGAGAGGGAGTAAATGGCCCCGTGAAATCAATACCCTAACTTTAAAGATCTCAATTTCAAAGATATTATTCAATGGTCTTGATATCAACCTCGTACTTTGATATTGGTCACATTTCTTCATAAAAACATTAGCATCCTTAATCAATGACAACTACAAGAAACCCTACTGAAGTACCTTGTGTGCGGTGTGTTACCCTTCATGATGTCCCCCATAAGGCTAAGCATGGAATTTATCCAGAATATTCTTCATCTCACACCTAGCACATACTTTTTGATAAGCTAATTTGTTCCTTGCTTATACAATAAAGGCTCATCCTAGATATAGAATTTACAATCGTAGCTTAGTTTCTTTCTCTTATGACTGGTGGCTCCATATGGGAAAACCCCACTCACCAATTCATTCACTATATTTATGTACCAAGACAACTATTATTTTGATATGTTCATCAATTGTTCATCTGGGAATTCTTCTCTAATCTGTCTTTGCTCCTCGATGTGTGACTGATCCTCCAATCTGGACAGATGATCTGCCACTTGATTTTCACAACCCTTATGGTCGTGAATCACAAATCAAGTGGTGATACGGGCTCAACCCCAATGCACTCTCAAAATGGAGCTTATGGCTCAACCTCTCGTAGAATGAATTCACAATACATCATACATCTATGTTTATAGACAACCTATGACCTGCATAGGTGCAATTAAGCAATAGCTAGAAGCACAATACACCAGACCAAACCAGAGGGAAAACCATAAAACCAACCCACGTATCAGCATTCTACTACTTTCAGAGTCACCCTAAAGCCAGCACAAGGCTAATTCTAAGTCACAGACATCGTATTATACTGAATGCCAATATAGGGAACAAATTGGGGATGAAATGAATAAGCGGTCAGAGTACACGTCAAAAACCTAGAAACCCAGTCCATGGATGCCATTTAGTAAAATTATCAAAGCTATATACCCATAGATAGCCTCATAGAGCCTACTTGTCGTCCGACAAACAAAGTATCGCAAATCTTAAATATCAACCCGACTAATAGCAAATAGTCTCCAACGGCTATAAAACTCATATAATAAGAATCCATGGATTAATACAATTCTAACAATATAATTTTACTAAGTTCTGTATTGGGACTAAAATGGGCCCGCTAGCCTAAATCAAAAATAAACTTTGCCATGGGGTTCCTAACATCACCAGGAACCCATCCTCCGAAAATAAGCACAATTTGATTGTAGGAAAGGCTTCATCCCAAGACATATTCAATTAATAGAGGCAAAGGTTCATGCTTTATGAATTTAAGCAGAGTAATTCAACAAGGGAACACTAGCCACGAAGTAGAATCATTCAAGGGGCAATAATCAAATAATTTAAATATGATATAATCAAAGCTTACATATTTTCTTAGTCTGATCATCAATAGAGGAAACCCACTTACAAGAAGGAAAGAGGCTTACCAAGAGTGGGAAAGATGAGGGAAACCTTTTGGGAACTTTTTCTACCATAATTGATGAGTTTTCCATAGGAGTTGAGATAATTAACAAAAATAAAATTTAGGAAACGGAATAATTGAAATGGTTCATTTAGTTATAACCTCTGTAATTTTCATTGAGAAGAAAATCATGGATACAGGGGTGGGGTTGCTGGGGAAAAAATGGGTTATTGGACCGACCTTGTGTCCCCAGGACTTCCTTCGCAAGTGCGGCCCTTAGGTCTCTAGGGACACCTCGCTGGGGCGAAACCAAGGCCGTTGTGGTAACCTCGCAGGTGCGACCTGCCCCCTCACTGAGGTGTTCTGTGCCTATAATTTCACAACAACTGAAATGTTGAACTTCAAAGATCTAGAATTAGCATTTTGAGTCCAATTTCAACAAAAAAAAGTATGTAAACAACACAAAATTGACATTTCGGATCTAAAGGAATCATCAAAATGACTGACTGAGATCATTTAAGAAAGATGACCCCTGAAACCAAGAAATACCGAATTCGCACTAATCTACCAAGGTACTTAAAATTACAGCGAGTACTGATGTAATGGTACTTTATGTCAATAGTGCACTTAAATCCCTGAAAATAGAGTATGTTCCTGAGTAATAGCAGTGTGTTTTAATGCTTTTTTTAAGTATTTACAAGGTTAAGTCAATAGGTGGAAGTATGCAACACTTGTACAAGAAAAGGTCACTTTTAGTTAACAAAGAGACGATTCGCCTAGGCTCAGAAGAAACATTTGATCCAACAACCCAACAGGAAATCCATTGGATAGAAACACACCAATAGATGAACCACCTGAGGACAGATGATTCGCCTTAAAAGTACCGCCTACTCAGAACTCCACTTGATAAGAAGAAAGAAATAGGAGGCCCAGCAGATGTCTCGCCTTCTAGAAGATGGTTCACCTACTATGCATCGCCTAAAATACACTGGATAAAAGACGTTACAAATGGAAGACCAAATGGTCCACCTGTCACCAGGCAGTTTGCCTACCCTATCGTCCAAACTGACGAAGGCCCAGCCTAAGTTGCTGTTATTGTACTTTTTTATACATTTTATAAATAGCACAATTAACATGGTTAGGAGGAGAATCGATTACAATTATTCTTTACATACTATTTGAGACTTGTGAGTTAGGGTTTCATACCTCATTTTGTTCAAGAACACAAGTATTGAAGCCTTTTGATCATTATTCTACAATCAACTAAACTTTACTTTGGTGGTATATTATTCTATATCTTCTGGATTCATTATTGTAGGATGATGTCAATAGTTGGCTAAACCCAAACCCTAGGGTTATGGAAGCCATAGGTTAAACTACATTAGGATTGTAATCTATATATGTTGTTGCATCTATTCCATCATATGAACCTAATCTCTATGTTATAAATGGTTTTTAGTAGTTATAAACACTAGAACATGCCTAGGATTAACTAGAACTAACCAAGTGGATAAAACTAGGAGTTGAGATTATGCTAAGAAATTCAGGCGTTAACCCTCGTCTAATGGTTGTTGTTGTAACTAGAGTAATTGTCTTGAGTTATTATGATAAATACAATGCACTCATTCACAACCCTAGCTGGTGTAAAAGAGATTTGTTTATCAAAGGATGGAAAACACTTAAGTAAATAGCATTGTATTTGTACGTAACTCTATGTGTAGGAAGGATTATGCAACTGTATAAAGATTACAATCCGAAGTGTGGTTGAACCTGGTGAAAATGAACCTAGGTTAATAATACACTTGATTCAATCGATAGTTATTGACCACAACAACGATATTGCAAGAACACAAATTCCCTTTTTCACTTTTCGTTTATTGCTAGAAACAAGCACTAACTGTTAAATATTATAATTGGATGCATATCCGGCACCCTATTCCCCGTGGGATCGACCCCAACCTTACTTGGGCTCTATATTTTACAACTGACCGCTTACGCTTCGAAAGAAAGTGTAGTTTGGGCATCATAAGATTTTTTCATTGTGATCTGATTTATAATCGTCAATGTGTTTATGATTATTAGTTTTTGCATTTTTGTCGTAGTTATTACTATTTCAATAACATCAATTTCTTAATATATATATTTACTTTTTATATGTTGAATTTCCTAAGTAAAAATCTTAATACATATTTAATCAACGCGATAATACTCAACTTAGTACATATATAATTATATTTTCTCGAAGAAAGTAAAATGATACTCAACATGCTCAAATTAGTACATAATACTCAACATGATAATACTCATATCTACCTCTCTCTACCAAAGTCAATTCTCTCTCGATAGGTTCCTAAAAAAATTCGATTGGGACAGATTCTTCACTCAACTAACGAAATCTTGGCGGAATTGTCACATATGAAGTTGAACACAGTTTTACAAAGAAATAGCTCGCTTGTTTGTCGAGAAGAGGTGGAAAACATGCTCAGTATCATTTGATTGAATAGTTGACCCAGTCCCTTGTTGTTTGAAGAAACCCTTCACTTCAATTGATATTTTTTTTCTCGAAAACAAGACATGAGATAAGAAATTCAGTGTTTCACTAAGATTTCGAATAACGGTTCTGAATTTAAGTTGATTCTATTTCGACTCTTCCACACAGAATCGCATACAACTCATAAAATCAAACTGTACTTGGACCTTAATCGAGTTTATCTCAAATATAAATATTCCTGCCCAACCGCAACGGGTCTAAAATTAGTGGTAGACTCAACATATATCTATCACCAAAATCGGTCTAATATCATCTCAAAAATAGTGAATAAACCATACTTAACCATTATATTATTAAAAACTGATAAAAATCATCATTTATACTCTTTTAATCTCATAATGCTGAAATCGGGCCCTCAAAGCCATGCATGGTTTCAAAATCATTAACTTTACGTTCTTGGCCATAAAAACAGTAGAAAAAAATGCATCGAAAAAAACAATTTTCATAATGATGTCATACTAAACTACAAACCATATATCACAACCACACCTACTGGCCCTGCACAGGTTCGGTATCACTAGAAAATTCTTGAATGAGCTAGTCGATGTTTGAAACTTCACGGATATTTTTAATAAACCCACCATCTATGTTAAAGAGACAATCAATAACTCACAAGTCACAGGGTAATCTAGATTCAAAATACAACATCGAAACAAAATCCAACAACGGACTAAAAGAAGCGGTCAGGATCAGGGGTATCAAACTTAAAAATCCTGCCCAATAGCTAATTACTGTCTTTATTTTAAACATAAACTTGATTTCTGATCGGTAATCTATAACCTTCCTGGTGTTTGAATCTCAAGCTTGCAAATATCGAGTAAAATATCTCAAACAAATCCAACAACTACGAAAATGCTCCAACGATCACGACACTAGAAAAATAATCATTATGCTTTATTAGGAGACAAACATACCCATAAAGCTATAATTATAGTCGGGGTCAAAATTCGAGCTAAAAGAGGCCTACAGGTCCGCTAACCCAAAACTTCGAACACAAGGTATCAAAATGTTCCCCAATCATAGAGAGTTCATATCCAAAATTTGAAGCTAAGATGAGCGAGAAATGAGCTAAAATTAATGAAATAAAGTGAAGAATAAACTTGATAAAATTTTAAAATTTATGGACGAAATTAGAGTGAAAACTTATCAATAATTGAAGAAAAGTTGAAGAAATATGATTTCTCACGTTTTCCAAGGTCACATGCAAGAGCCCAAAGTTTAACAATAAAGGATTTTGAATTTTTGAAATGCAAGGGTGATGAAAATGAAACGAAAATAGGATTTTGAAGCTTAAATATACTTAGGGTTTCTTTTTCGTGTTTGCAACATAGAGACTGCATTTATAGTCCTCATGGGAAAACATTCCTCACATTTGCAGCAAGGTGTCTGTGTTCACAGCAAGGGGGCCGTGTTCTCAAATAACAGAAAAGGTTGAACCTCCGCGTCCGCGGTTCGACACCATTCGCATAGCCAAATGGAGGTTGGTCCTTCACATTCGCAAGGAAGGATTCACTGTCACACCAGATCCAGCTGATGCACCAACAATCAACCACAAAAAGCAATATAACACGGGGGTCCAGAATGCGTTCGAAACCCGATGAGCACAAGAAAAATATGCTACCAGCATAGAAAAGACATTTTGGTATCAATGGTGCAGATAAAATTTTAATTCAGGTTTGTTTTGATGAAATATTGACTAAATTCAACCTCGGCCTAAATTTTTATAATTTCAATCGAGTATTCAAAGTAAGACCAGCTAGCTCGAGACCCAAACAAATCACTCATTTAAGCCAAACAAAGTATTCTAGAGCTAACAGTGCAATTAGGTTTTCAATCTGGAGATCTGATCATCAATAGTTGACCGAAGTCAAATCTTTGAACCCTAAAATGCTAAAACACACAAAACTAGATAAAATTATAACGGAGGCTTTCAGATACAAACTAAGAGTCTCTCTAGATTAAAATTCATGATCCAGAGCTAATAGAATTGTCGAAATTCAATTTCGAGATTATTTTCACAAAATGTTGACTGATGTCTACTTTTTTATCACAATTAAGCTTTGAAGTAGGAAAACATACATAACAACCAAATAAACGATCCAGGAACCGAATCATCTGTCCTGATAAGTCATAAATAACTTAAGGTCGCTACAGGAAAGCTTTAAGATGTAAAAAAAGCTCGTAATTACTTAACAATAACGAGAAGGGTCATTACATATATGTAAACTTGTGAGAATTCGATGATGCAAGTGATGAAGTATAGTTTTCGAAAGAGGGAGTAATATTTAAAAGTGTTGTTAAGTTTAAGAATTATCAATCGTATTGCTTAAGGTAAAGGTAGTCCTATTTTCACTTCATGCTCAATGAACTCATATTCCCATGTCTTGTAGCTCCTTATTGAATAAGATCATTAGGATTTTCAAGAATATCAACTCAAAATTTTCAAGAACTCAAATTTTGAAACACATATATTAAAATTAAGACTTTTCTCAATTCTTGGAGAGTCTAAGGTATGTGGCTATTCAATGGAGGTCCCTTGCACCTTCATGCCAAATTTTCTAGAGTTTTAACTATCTTTGTATAAAGTTTCAAATTAGGGTTCTAACCCAAATTCTCATGAACCTTGCTAATTTCAGTCTCTGATTTTTTTTTTTGTGATGTATATCATACGATTATACATTATCAACATGATTCTTAGTGTTACACATGATTATTGGCGTTTTTGCATAATTTTCATTATTATTTATAATTTTAAGAATAAATCATGAACTATCATGAGATTTTATACCATTATTTTTTTAGATGAGTTATAGTTTTTAACCACATGCGTCTTAATATTTTAATTTTACAGTATGACTTTCAGTTATCATGGTTTTAGCCTGAAATTACAGACATGACGTGATAAGAAGCTCAGGCTCAACTTTACAAACTTTAATATCCCGATATGCTACTCAGACTTTACGATTTTTAAACATCTTAATATGTTCCTCAGTTATGAATGGGCATTAATTTATAGTATTTTTGGAAGTACCAAGTGAATGGAGAATCATGTCGTCTATTAGCTTTGAGGCTAACACCCTATCCCTAGAACTACGTTGTCAATGTAGGTTTGTCAGTATGTAACCTTTCAAGATCTTTAGTTATCAGTTATGGTTTTAATTGTGGTAGGTTAAAACACTCTTTTTCATTGTGGGGGTATGACACTGGACTCCATTTGTCTCGCATGGGTTATTGTCGGTTAAGAGAAACTCCCACCCATGTTTCACATATGTTCAACATTCAGTTTTCAGTAAAGTATTATGAATGACTTACTATATTTTACTTCAGATATGATTATTTTCAGTATTGTGCACTTATATAGTTTTTAGTTATGTTTCAAGATAAAGAAGGTGAGTCAATGCATATAAGTTTTCTTCTTTGAAACTTTAGTTTATGATACTTGAAATCAAAGAATGAAGAAAAGGATGGGATAAAACTCATGTTCAAGTGTTCTTGGAGAGATTAAGTTATGTGAATATTCAATGAGGATCTTCTTTCATCCTCATGCCTAAAATTTTAATTTTTAATTATGGATTTATGATTTTATGAACTAGGATTTTTAACCAAGTATGATTCTAGGCTTAGAATCAAGTACCCCACAATATATTACTTGCATGTAAATATGTTTTAAATGATTAATCATGTTTTCTCATGATTTTACTACGGTATTTAAATTATCTTTCAACCCATGCATGAATTTAATGATCTCACTGAGCTATTACAGTATTTCAAGTTAATTATGTATGATATTTCAGTCTTCAGGCTATTAAGCATTATTAAGTATGATAGTATCACGTGACTACAGATTCGGATAATATTTTAACAAGACTATTATAAATTCAGATAAAGCTATTATTTATCTAGTCTAGTTTTTCATGTCTAGTGCGGTACGAAGATATTATAAGCATCAATATTCAATTTTGTTTTGGGAGTACACTATCAAAAAAATGTGTTTTAGCCACGAGCAAAACTGTGGCTATATGATACACAAACCGTGACTAATATTTCTTGGCCACGGTAAGCCACTGTAAGCAGTGTGTCCAACAGGGGCATCACCAGGAAATTAGCCACTGCTTTAATATACGTGTTAACATCTCGTTAGCATGGTTATACCGTGGGTAATTTTGCCTATAAGAAATTATGAATTGTATTTAAAATTGCCACTTACCTACATTCTGACCATGGCTAATTGATACACAAACTGTTCCTAATAACTCTTGGCCATTGTAAGTTATCCACGGTTAGCAGTGTGTCCAACAGGGGCGTCACTAGGAAATTATCCACTGCTTTAATGTAGGTGTTGACATCTCGTTAGCCATGGTTATACCATGGGTAATTTTGCCTTCAAGAAATTATGAATTGTATTTAAAATTGTTACTTACCCACACACTAATTATTGCTAATTGGTACACAAACTATTGCTAATAGCTCTTGGCCACGGTAAGTTGTGTGCCCAACAGGGGCGTCGCTAGGAAATTAGCCACAGTTTTAATGTCCGTGGTAATACTTCGTTCGCCACGATTTAGTATATATTTATCCACGATTGTATTGCCTACAAGAAATTATGACTTGTATTTAAAATTGCTTGAATACTGATGGAGATTGCTAGTTATATTCACCATTGGTGAATGTAAAATTTGTGTGTTTTTAAGTTAAGAGAATGGATTTTCAAATAATGAGCATGTTACATATATAGAGGTTGGGGTTGACTCGATTTATACTTAAAAAGGAAATCAACCAATTAAGAAGATTTTTTAAATTTTAAACCAAGATGCCCAACACGAATAGCCAAATTGGTACACAACCATTGTTCTTTTCGTCACTCAAAGAAAGTACATAAAATTATAAGGATTAATTAAACAAAATACAAACAAAAAGAGGAAAGTGAATAGGCACTCTATCGATAACTTCCCTTAATTTATTTTCACACAAATACAAGTAGTCGCCCACCCACCCGATTTCTATTCGTAGCTAGCTTTAGCGACAACAGTAGCGCCCACAAACGCCCTTACACTCTTTGCATCTATTACAATATATAGCTTTGCCAGCCTTGACGATTTTACCAAGACCTTTCACTAAATGGCGCCCAAATCCCTGGGGCTCAATATTCTTGTTTCCATTCACTGCTGCATCAAAAAGTTTTATGTAGAACACTGTATTAGTCAGAGACGGAATAAAAAATGAAGGAATTTTCATAAAGCACGCTAGTCTAGGTGCTAATTACTAAATTCAGCAATTACATATTTTGTGTAAGTTTCACAATTTCAGGTATTTGTGTATTCAATATCAAATATGTAAAAAAAAAAATAAAAAAATCAAATACGTAGTAAGCATCCATTGTATATGTATTCAATATCAAATATGCAGTAATGCATGTAGTGTACGTATCTGTATTCAATATCAATTTCATCTGTTGTATCCAATATCAATTTCATCTAGCATACCCAGTTTCAGATATGTAGTGATATCTATTATCCATTTCATATTCGTATATGCAACATAAATATGCATTGCTGTATCTAATATATTTGCGCATAAATACAAATGAATCGTGAGATGACAGTAGTATATCCATTGTATATGTGATCTATCTAGTATCAAATATGCATGATAATTTTTTGTTGAAAAAACCAATGTCAAATATGCACTGTGTATTAAGTGTATAATAAATAATTGAGATTGTACAATTTCAAACATAGTATAATAGCAAACTAACCATTATCAGCTATCTCAGGTAAAAGCTTAGCACCCTGTGAGGTTATTATCATTGAAAGAATAGCCAAAGAAAGGAAAACAAACAATAATGCCTTGGAACTAGAACCCATTTTTCTTCTTTGAAACTTTAGTTTATGATACTTGAAATCAAAGAATGAAGAAACGGATGGGAAATGGCTTCTATTTATAGCAATTAATTATATAATTTTGCATGCATAAAATAGAAGGGAGTTATATTATCTCGTGAAGATTGACTAATTGTTAGGCCAAGTTGGATAAGTGCCAAGTGGGCAAATTGAATTTGAACGAGTTCATAGTATTCTACTGGCTGCTTCATGAAGAGAAATAATAAAGACAAACCAAGCATGCTATGAATAGCCAACTTGGTACATAAACACAATTTTTCCACCAATTAAAAGTACATACATTCATTTAAAGACAAGAAGACAACAACACACATATTAATAATTAATTGACCAAGACTTGTTGCAAGTTGCAACAATTATAAGGACTAAACAAAAACACAAGTAATTTTACAAGAGGAAAGTGAATATACAGGGATTCTCTATTCATTATAAATTTCCTTATTCTCACACCAATACTAGTACATGACTCTTAATATTATGGACTTCCATATAGACTTAAATAGATATTCTTTTAGAAAGCGTCCGCCGCGCTCACCTTTCTGATCTTAGCTTTAGACACAACAATAGCCACAAAGGCCATAACAACTTGAGCAATAGTTACAATATATAACTCTGCCAATTCTGAAAATTCTACCAAGATTTCTCAGTAAATGGTGTCCATGTAACAGCACTCCCTTGGACTCACAAGTGTTGTTTCCATTCATTGCTGCATCGAAAAATATACTTCGAATACTTATTAGTCAGAGGCGGAATTAAAAATTCATATAACGGGATTCAACAAATTAAAATAGTGTCTCACCTATAAAGTATTTTGAGCATGAAATTTAACAATTTCTGGTCCTTTACCACTATATATATATATATATATATATATATATATATATATATATAAATCCTATATGACGTCACGAGAACTCGATAATTCAACATTTCATATATAACAACAATAATTCTTTTCTTTATATTTTGACTCCAGTTAGCGAATATTTTGGCTCATTTAAAGAAGGAAAAAAATAAAAACATAACTTTCTTTATATAAATTTCCTATAAATTTGAAAATAATCAATAGATGGAGGAAGTAAATAAACCTTGAGTCAATGGAGCAGGCGCCTCAGAATTCATCTCCCTGGCAACAACTTGTGAGGATATTGTTAGTAGAATAACCAAAGAAAGGCAAACAAAAATGTTATTTTTGGAAACCATTTTGATTAGCAAATTAAACTATTTGGAATTTCTAAGTTTTTTTTTTTTGTTTTTTGGCTGATAAGGAAAGACATGCATGTCTCCCCTACTTATAGAACCTAAAATAATGCTTCATGCAACAATCAGAAGAAAAGGGGGAAAATATTGAGAACTTACATTGAATTCTTCACGGAAAAGACAGATTTCAAGAATACCTTTTTCTTTTGGGGTCAAAAAGATGGTAGTATTATAATTATATTATATTATATTGTATTATATTATATTATATTACGGAGGCTACGTATAACAGATAGTATTATTAGAAGATTGAGTACAGCGTCGAAGATTAGGGTAGAAGATTAGCAGGTGATAGAGAGTGGTAGAGTCAGGAGTTTTACTAAAGGAATTCAAAATATGAAAAAACTAAATATACAAATATCTAAATAGGTTCAACATCTATTCTATATCCATAAAGATTAATTCTAATCATGTATAAACAATGTAATTTTTCGTAAAAGGGGTCAAATGAACCCCCTCAACATACCACCCTTGATCGTCAACTATCATTTAGTTTTCCTTATTATTAGTATTGTTATTATTATCCTTCGGTCTTTATTACCTTTTGTTTCATATACCCTATTACTTTTATTTCTTCTATTTTTTAACACCTACATATAGTCTGAGGCTTCGAGCAAAATCTATTGGATTCCAATGAACTCGTAGGCGTATCCATTTCAATTGATGATCGGAATTTCTCGATCCTTAACCATATATTACAGTTCGGGTTCATATAAACCTGAGAGAAGCCAATTTTAACAACCAAAGACTTCAAATTAAACTTTTGCCTTTTTTTGGAACCTCTTAAAAGATAAAAACCACTTTACTGATTTAATTTTTAAATAAAACCTACTTTATTGATTTAATATAAATAAATTAAGACTACAAGAGCTAAGGCTTTCTAAAAGATAAATTTTAACAACCGCTTAGCTCTAAATTGTGGTCAAGTCAATTAAAAAGCACTATAAATTTGTAAAGTTTAATTTACTGAAAGATAGAGGGGCCAATGTAATTAAGTGCTGGCTAGACCATGGGATCGATGATAACGTGCTTTTACATTTTATTACAACATTTTCAATTGCTTAATTTTTTTTTATACTTTGGTGTACGTAAAAGGTGTGTAAATTAACAAGATAAATATAAAATGTCATTTACTAAATAACTATTCCAAAAAGAATGACCAGTGAAATTCCTACATTTGAATGGCTTCGATTGAAAATATAAATTAATCAATGAATTTTGACTTATTATTTCGTTAAAAAGTTTAAGTAATATACATTCTTTTTAAAATTACACAATTTGATATTCAGTTATTTTTTATTTTTTCTATTCATGACTAATAGCATGTCAGGTCAAACTTTTGGAATCAACTTAATTTAAATAAGTACTTGTTTTAAAAGTGTTTGATAAACAAAACAAGGACAAGGATCTAGAAGATGGAGTCCAACTGTTTGATAAGAAGTCTGTAATAATCAAGCCATGGAGGGTGGGGACGACGATGAGTAAGGTAATGGTAGACAAGGTCCCAATATGGGTAAGATTCCCCGACCTGGACCTAAAGTATTGGGGACGAATGCATTGACTAAAATAGCTGAAATAGTAGGTAAATCATTGTAAAAGACAGTACAATGACATTGAAGGAGAAACTGATGTATGCCAAGGTAATAGTAGAGGTATCTATACAACAAGAGTTTCCTAAGGAGGTATTGTTCGAAAATGAACATGGATGTATCATGGAGCAGAAGGTGGGATACGAATGGAGACCGGTGTTATGAAAGCATTGTGGGAACTACGGGCACGAAATGCCACAATGTAGGAAGAAAAACAAGGGTGTGGATAACCAAAAGGAGAAACAACAAAAGAAAGCACTTGACCAGGCAAAGACGATAAACCAGAGGAAGGAGCAAGGTGGAGTAACTAAAAGATCTAGACAATGGCCAGTTATTAAGGAGGCATGGATCACATTAGGGAATTCTTGTGGGATTCTAACAAGGGGACCACATGCGGAGGAAGCACAAACACAGGGACATTTAAAGATAAAAGGACAAATAATAAGAGAGGGGAGATCACAGGGACATTTAAAGATAAAAGGACAAATAATAAGAGAGGGGAGATCACAGGGACATCTACAACCACACCTCCCCCCTTTAGGAGATGTGGAGGTAGAAAAGGGATTGAACATGGAAGGGATGGGGGTATCCCCATTCATGCTGGATAGAATTGGATTTTGGAACTTATGAGGGTTAAACAGGCCAAGGAAACAGGAAGAAATGAATATCTTCTTGTATAATAGCAGAATTAGCATGTTTGGCCTTTTGAAGACAAAGATAAAGAGAGAAAAAAATCTCAAAGAACATCTCTCAACCTTTGTAAGAGATGGTCATTCAATACCAATTTATCATAACATCCAGGTGGAAGAATATGGGTGTTACCAATTTAGTATAACATCCAGGTAGAAGAATTTGGAAGTTATGGAAGCTCATGGCGTATGAAGATAACATAATAAGAGTTACAACACAAAGTATTTATTAGTCAGTGGCGGAATTAAAAATTTATATAACGGGATTCAACAAATTAAAATAGTGTCTCACCTATAAAGTATTTTGAGCATGAAATTTAACAATTTCTGGT
>JBDJHY010000116.1:21194171-21206394 GCA_039654485.1 Withania somnifera | reverse complement strand
GATTCTACTAATAAGAAACACTAAGAGACTAAATGAGGCAACTCATCATTAAAATACTAAAGTCGGAAAATTATTTTTTGACAGTATCTGAACATCAACTACAGCAATAAAGTTACAAAAAAAAAAAAAAAAAATACTAGTATACCTTTTCATATCTCTTGGACGCTCTCACATACTTCCCTGCCTTGAACAATATATTTCCTTCCTCCTTTTTCTTTCCAGCAGCTTCAATTTTCTCCTGAGTACTCATATCCCAGGATTCCTTCTCCTGCAGTTTTAAGTTATTCGATCATATTACAAAAAATAGCGAAGCCAAGATTTTAACGGAATTCAGAATATAACGAAGTAACGCAAAAAGGCAAGGTATCTCGATTTCTACTATTTTAACATAAAAAATACTTTTGACCTTGTACAGATGGTGTAACTTATCAGTGAGGGGATTCAAATGAGCCCCCTTAGATTCACCACTGCTTCCATTGTCACTTGCGCAAGATAAGGAAAACAAAGAAAATTCAAGAGTACCAACCTTAACAAACGACACCATCTCAACGTCATAGTATACGATCGAATTGGCAGGAACAACAGCTAATTCTTGAGGAGAGTCGGATGCACCAAATGCATACTCCGGTTGAATGGTTATCAGAGCGATTTCCCCCTTCTTCATTTTTTTCACCGCTCTATCTAGTCCCTCGATTACTTGCTCTGCATAAAAATTCAACTGATATCAACAACTAATCTAAAAAGAAATATCTTAGTTATAGATAAAGATATTAGTGAAAATTTATCAAATAATTGGCATAATCAGTAGCAAAAGGACTTAACCTTTATCTATCTCAAACTCAAATGGCTCCTCCTCATCGTGTCCTTTCTTCACAAAAACAGTTCCATCCTGAAGTTTTCCCATTAATTTCACTGCAGTAAAAAACAAATCAATACAGAAGGATACTTATAAGTCTCCATCTAGATCAGTGATCAGTAAGTTCTCTTTTTTCATACCTTTTACAAGAGCACCATCATTTGGGCGCTCGTAGCCCTCTCCTTCCTTCAAAATCTTCTTCAAAACCTTCTTGTCATTTGTTACTTCAGAAACAATGTTCCAAGAAATCAATTCAAGATTTATTTCAAGGGTGGCATTTGGCGGGACACAACCTTCGTCTCCACTTGCCATCTTACCCGTCTCGGCAAATGCATCTGCAGAACATCAGTTAACCATCACATAAAAGAATATTAAGAACATAATTAGAGCACAAAGGGCTTTAACTTACATTGTGGCTTCACTGTCAGTAGAGCGTGCTCTCCTTTCTTCATTGTCTTAACAGCCTTCGACAAAGCAAAACAGAAATATCCTATACAGAAAACACCACATTAATGTTACTAACACTACTTCAAAAGGAGACTAAAAAGAGCCTAAAAAGCTATGTCGCTCGAACTTCCCAAAGATATTACCGCACCCGTGTTGAATCCTCCAAAAAAATGTGCTTACTTTTGGAGGATCCGACACGGATCCACCAAAATTCTTGGAAAACCTGAGCAACATTAGCTAAAAGGGATGAAAAATATACCATCTTTCACAGTGAATTCCACTCCATCGGATTTTGACACAAGCGTTCCATCCTCGAGTCGAGCCTCATATTTCACTGCAATCAATGAACCAATAAAGGAAATAACATCAACTCTTAAGTTTCTTGAGAAGAAAAACCACAATGGAGGAGGAGAAAATTTAGTAGTCTACTAACCAAACACTTCATCAAGATCTTTAGGATTCTGCCATCCCTCTCCTTCTACGAGTATCTTCTTGAATATTCCACCATCCTTGCATATGTCTTTGACACTCATCCAAGAAAGCAATTCCACCTCAAACTGTAAAGTGGCATTCGGAGGTATAGTTGGAGGGGATCCAGACTCGCCATATGCCATTTCTGGAGGTATAGTGAACAAAGCTTTCTCCCCTTTCTTCATCGTCTTTATACCTTCATCCCACCCCTTAATCACTTGTCCTATAGCAATTACACCGATTCATCAAACCTCTAGTCACACTTACCAAAACATTTACACTACATAATTAAGGGAATGCAATATCAGATGTCACATGTCAGTCCTCTAAAACTTGGCTCGTTCCGGTAAAAAAATGGACTTTAGGTAGCTAACCCCAAAACTAACCCGAGGGTTGCCTAAGACTAATAAGGAAGCATGTTGCTCCATCCCACACCATCATGTTGCACCTGATAAAGACTTAGACTTTAAACCAAACTTAGCCCCAGAAGCTAGCTCATGATTTGAGAATTATCCGAAAGCATACGAGGAAGCACATTGCTCCATCCGACACCAAAGGAGGATAATAAAAACATGTCCATAGACCAAACTATACCGAACCACTAATTTTGTAATGGAAAAGAAACTACCTTCGCCAAGCTTAAACTTGAACGGGGTGCCACGATCACGACTTGAATCAAATTGAGTTCCATCAAGCAGTGTACCGACATAATGAACTGTAAAGACCAATAGCAAATTGTTAATCCAAACATAATTTTCATACTCATACGAACTGAAGCCAAAAACTTGCAATTCTATCATAAGAAACACCAATAGATTACAACAACTACTATGCCTCGATCATGTCGACTTCATTAAAGCTTATTTCAGATCAATATTGTAAGGCCAAATACTTGCATAATTCTATCATTCAGAGCACTAACTGATTACAGAAACTAATATAACCTATATGAAGCATGATCATGTTGCGTCATTTGAGCTCATTACCAACAATATACCCAATGTATCCCACGGGATCTCAGCTCAAGGAAAAATAGTCCAAAGCAATCCATCCAGCAAAAGAAGGAAGGAAAATACACAAAACAACAACTACTAACAAAAGAACAAACATACAGTTTCGTTGAGATACAAGGAATCGATATGTAATAACAGAAATTAAAGGACAAGAAACTACAGGAGTAATACTACAAATATTCCCCAGGAAATTCAAATCACCAATTAATAAAAGCTCAGTTTTTGCAAAAAGAGTTAATCCTTTAATGCATCATACATACCAACAACTAATTCCCAACGAAAAAAAGAACACTTTTTTTTTTCAAAATAGACTAAAGGGATAGAACTCACCTTCAACTTCATCTCCTTTATTAGGATTCTCCCAACCTTCACCTTCTTTTAAAAGCTTCTTTTTAATCCCATTTTTCTCAATTTCCTTCTCCTCATCAACCTTCATATTCGGGTCAGGTTCAGAAAACTCATCCATACCCATATCCATGTCCATTGCTTCTTCACCTGCATTGTTGGAAGACACTGGAAACTCAAAATCCTCATCCATAGCTTCCTTCTTCAGAATCAATTACGTAAAGGGTATCCACGAATTCTTGAAGAAAAGGTAAAAAGATGGTTACTTGTAAGCAAAATGCCAATTGAAGATGTGGGCTTTTCAAGATTTATTGAGAAATGCTTTGCAGCTTTTGGGTTTTATATTGGAGTGTCACTGTGGGGTTAGGGTCTAGAGTGTTCTATTGAGAAAAGGGGTAGTTAAAGAATCTGGAGAGTTCTAAGGAGTTCATCTATGGTGATTGATTAGTTTAAGTCTAAAGATGGTTCTAGATTTTCAAGAGGAAATAGAAGTCATATGGTATTTTTATTTTAATAAAAGTGATTTATTTTATGGAATTGGTGATACTTTTGAGGTTGTATTTCCATGGAGGAAGCAAACGGGGCCCACAAGTTTGAGGAAGATGATGATTTTTACGGGGTTTTTTTTTGTTTTGTTATGAAGAGGTTGACTTATAGTTTGGTACAGCTTTAATTAAGGAGAAATTGACATAAATAATAGTTCACTAAAATAACAATTATAGATAAATATATATAATTACTGTTTAGCTGATCGATTTGTCTTTTATAAAAATAATTAATAAAAAGGCTTCACTAAAAATTAACAACATTAAGTTTTATAAAAAACAAGAAAAACGAGGGTTTAATTATTTAATAAATAAATATTCATTCTTTGCTTCTGAGTGTGAGTATACACTCGATTCAGTGAGTTTTTTTGGGTTATAAATGATGTCTTTTTTGGTTAATTTGTGTTGATTTTGTTCTTGTGTGCTTTTTTTAGCTGCTAGATGAATTCAGGAGTTTTTGGTTAAAAATGATGTCTTTTCGATTACTTTGAGTGGTAAATTTAGTGCTGATTATGCTCTTGTCTGTTGTTTTTTAGTTGTTAGATGAATTCCATGAGTTTTTGGTTAAAAATGATGTCTTTTTTGATTACTTTGTGTGGTGAATTTAGTGTTGATCTTGTTCTTGTGTGTTGTTTTTCAGTTGCTATTTGAACTCGGTGAGTTTTTTTAAAATTAAAAATAATGTCTTTTTCGATTAATCTAAGTGCTGTGGTGAATTTTAGCGTTTTTTAGTTGTTAGATGAATTCAGTGAGTTTTTGGTTAAAAATGACGTATTTTTTTGATTAATGTGAGTGCTATGGGGAATTTTAGTGTTGATTTTGTTCTTGTCGGTTGTTTTTTAGTTGCTAGATGAATCCGGTGAGTCTTTGATTGAAAATGATGTCCTTTTTTATTGCTTTTAGTGGTGTTGGTGTGGTAAATTTAGCATTGATTTTGCTCTTGTGTTTTTTTAGTTGCCAGATGAATTCGGGGAGTTTTTTGGTTGAAAATGATCTCTTTTGATTAATGTGAGTGGTTAATTTTAGCGTTAATTTTGTTCTTGTGTGTTGTTTTTTTAGTTGCTAGATGAAATGGCTACGGATCAATGGCCTGTGGCACGGGAATAGAGTCTCGCGTTTGACTGGGGCGGGGTTGAGCGTGGCAACTGATCTGCTTGGTGCTTGTATGGCTGGAGCTGGTGCTTGGATTGTTGCATTAGTTGGGGGTCCTTGCACTGAAGTCTGAAAGACCTGGAGCAGTAAGTTTTGGCTTTGTTTTCACTCTATTTTGTAATTGGTGATCTACAAACTTTCAATATCCTAAGAAGACACAGGGGCATTTTTGAATTTTGAATGCTTGAATGGTTGCTTATTGACTGATGGTTATATTTTTGATTGACATGATTGTGTACAATCTAAATTCTTCTGGATAAGGAAGAATTTTTAATATTCATATGCTGCAAATGCCCTTCAAGGCAATGACTTCCAGCTGTAATAAAGGCACCATAACCACTGATCAGTGACCTCCTATCTCTCACACACTCTCCCATGGTGGAGACTATTTGGCTTACTATTGCCTTTTGCAGTAAACCTCCTTAGCAGATGAGTCTACTACTACTTCTAATGATGATGTTTGCTATTAGAGTAGCAATGCTATCTTTCGATAACTGAAATTTGGGTTAATTGTAAGGATTTCAAATTTCGGACCAAATCACGTAGAAAATACCTTCATTAAAATTTTATTTATTTTTCCTCAAGAATAACTTGATATATAGGATATATTAGTGAGGTAAGAAGATGCGAAGCATAAGGTACTACAACAACAAAAACTTGATACGCTTATTTGTCTTGCTTTAAGCATTCTGTTCGCCAGTATGGTTTCTGCCTTCCTTTTCTTCTCTTAAGGCTCCTGAATTACCCTATATATTTAAGGCCAGATTTCTGACCAGGAAGTTTAATAAATTAGTAAGTCAAATTGCTTCAAGAGACTCCTCTTTGCATGAAATCAAAACAATCAATTGGACTTGGCTTCATTCTGAAGAAAGTTTTCCTAACAATGCTTCTTAAGTGATTTTCTTTTCCTCATTTGTTTTTGTAGATTGTGTTGAAGGATTTATCAGAACCTGTTCGTTCTCGTAAAGATCTACACAAGGATGCTTGCACCCTTTTTCACCAAGGCCGTTCATTTTTCTACAAGGAACTCGCAAAGCAACTCGTCAGTAAGCATCACGCCTTAGATGTTTTTGCATCGGCAGTTGACCAGGTTTGACTTGATCAACCACTTGTCTCCCCGAACTGTGTGTTGTTCATCTTATAAGCTTTTACAGCAAGATACTGGTGTTCAGTTGCCCTTGATTAGAAAGAAAACTGGTTTTCACTTGTCAAATGCATCATTTTATCCTGGGCAGTATTTAGTAATCTATGTGTAATTATTTATCTGTTAAATGATCGAAAAATATGTTGACGTGTAAGCACTTTTTTCTTGGTGCAGTATAATTTAATTTTTAATAATATTAACGTCATCAATTGTATGTGGTAACTTTACTCTATCCCTTACCTGAGAGGTCTGTTGACTTATTGATGAATCTGATTGCTTCATAAGAGATGTTATTTCTTGACTAGTATTGGTTTTTCAGGTTGGAGTTGCACTAGATGAAAGTATTGAAACGACTGGAGGACTAGTGTTCTTGCTGAAAGCTTTGGGCAGTCTGTTTCAAAGATTCCTTCAAGCATGTATTTGAAGATGGTGAACAGTCTCTCAGGCTTTGCTTCAAGTGAGCTTTTTGATATGCCATTCCTTTCTTTCATGTTAAAGGATTGTGATTTAACTAAGTATGCAATATGGTTATTTTGACTGTTGAAATATTTTCACGTTCATGTGGGGAATTTCCTTCTTCTAGCTGGGGGCAAGAACTTGAAAAAACGTCTTTGTCAATAGCATAGATGTTTAAAACTTAGCATCATCAGAAATTGTAGAAATAAATAATAGAGAAGGACATATTTCAAGAATAATTATTGATGTAGAAATTCAACACAAATAACCATGTATGAGCGACTATTGCACCAACTAGCTTCTTGTCTGAGGATAAATTATCAAATCTAGTGATGGAATGAAGCTCGGATTGTTAACATTGAAAGGAGTTAAGGGAATTGCAGAGAAGAAATGGAGTTTTTTGGTGAAAGAAAAAAAGGTCCTACTTTTAATGAGCTTGCCAGAAGTTGTTAGGGCATTCAAGGAAATTGGAGCCCTTGCAACTCTGATAGAAAGCCGTTTGCTTGTTGCCAAACCCTTCGATGAGAAGGAAATAGTCTATGTCAGAAATCGGCTTCTCAGCCAAAATGACGAAACCTGAATTTGAATAGGTAACTGAATTAAAGTTTGAACGGGTAAATGGATTTAACACTCGAAGTTTGTGAAGGTGGTATATAATAATATTGGTAGTGGAATCGGGGCAAACATTTTAGAATATTACCAAATAGAATGAATTTCATATAAATCTGGACATATCTCATAGGGAGTAATTTAGCTTTGGCTTTCGTCAATTTTAGAAGTTCCTTCTTCATATTTTGAGTGAGTGTTTACTATCCAAAACACACACCTTACCTTGTTGTTAACCAATCTTTTTGATTGGTGTGAAGATATTCTTGTTTTCCTTTCTGATCTTTTTTCGAGGTCATATAAAATGGAAGAGTTAAATAGTAGAAGATGCTCTTGGTTGAAGTTTACTGTGTCAAGGGGAAGCTAAACGGCAATTTTTAGAATCAGATATTTTGGTTGTTAGATAACTTTATCAGTTAAGTTCTAAGAATGCATTAGAAAGCACTGAAGAGTGAAAAGGGTTTCATAGGGGTAAAGGAGGGAGATGGCAGACTTCCATTAAACTAGGGATGTCCATATTTGGGCTGTTTGGGAGATAAAAATTTAATGTTATCTTGCTTGTACACTGCTGAGTGAGTATTTCTTAAAATGATACGTCATCTCTCTTCTGCTTGGATGTGTGCTTTGTTTTTCGATCAACAATTTGATCATGAATCTGATGCATTAATTTTCTTCTAGTAGAATTCAAGGGATCATTGGTCCTCGCACATCTTTAGAGAAGGTTGGTGTACTTTAATTTTTCATATTCTCAGCAGTAATACATTGACCTAATATTCGATGGCTAACCTGAAAGAATCGACCCGATAAACCAAGATTTATCCTCAAAGATGTCAGTTTTAGAAATCATTTGATACTGGTCTTGTAGTATTATGCAGAAAGGACCTGCTGTCTCCAGCACAGTTACTGGTGAGGGGAATAGTACAGCTTGGAAGCTCTGTGGTCTCGACAAAACACTTGCTTGACTGTTTTCTTTGATGTTTCATCTGGTGAGAAGCCAGATCCTTCAGGCAATATAAATCAGCAATTGTACATACAGTTTCTTACAAGGTGCTTGGAAAACTTCAGCTCTTCTTTTTTTTATTGTTAAAATTTCTTTTGACAGCAGATAATGTAACCTGAGGTTTACTTAACTTCTGTTGGATACAACATTAGTGTACTAGAAAAAGAAGATGTTACCGTTTAAACCAAATTTGTTGGTTTTGACAATGCAGTTATCAGAGCCCTGATGGGCAAACAAAACTACGAGTCACAACCATTACTAGGAGATGGCTTGATACTGCTGAAGGATTTGAAGTCAGTAATGAAGAGTTTGATTTTCTACTGTTATTTGTAATACAAAGAAGCATATTCTACTTTTTTTAATACAGTTCACACATACCTTTTCCCAAGCATAGAGAATGATAGTACTTCTATTTGTTTCTATTTTAGCCCTCGTCTTAAATTTATCTTCTGACTAGTACTTCATGAGACTGATCTTTTTCATGGGATCTGAATTGAAAAGCAGTATTATTTGAAGTGGTATCACTCCCTTCTCCCATATTATGTAATTGGACTTCCATTTTGAGATAACTAGAGATGTTTTATACACTTCAAACATACAAGGATCCAAACTCGTTTTAAAACTCTTGTGAAGCTTGTTTCGATGTTTGTTTATTCATCCTCGATTTAATATCAGACCATCAATTAATGATGAGCTTTTCGATGTTATGCTGTATGTTTTTGTGTATTTCTTTCTCTGGAAATCTATTCCTATGACAAGTCTTTTTGGAAAGAAAACTTTCTAGGGTATATACAAGTGTCAATACTGATGCTGCAATAACTCTATGTTTGTAGGACTTAGTGCAATGGTTTGATCAGGTAATGGCTAGATTGGCTTCTTATAAAATGGAGCAAGAGGTATCAGCTTCGAGCTATAAATAGTTCTGCACATTACTATTTGTTCAATTTACTTAATTATATGTGGATGCCTACTACTCATCTTTGTCTTTGTTTGCCTTTTCAGTTTGTAAATAGTCCAATATCATTTTTTTTGGATAAAATAGATACATTTATATTACACCATGATGTCATGATCCTTATAAAAATATCATGTGAGCACATGCTTCATGCCTCCGAAAGCCCTAGTCATCTATCTAAACAAGTCCATGTTTCCATTTTATACCAAATATTCAAAAGAAAAAATTGAATCTCAACAGCAAACTGTCTATGCTCTGAAATGTTTTCCTATTTATTTCCCTTCACAATACACAGAAAGGTAACAACATAATCATTCTGCCAAAGTAATAAAGCAGCACGATGATCTTTTGCATATACGTCAAATAGTGGAAATTTATTCCTAAATACATTACGATATTAAGAAGATTCAAGTTAGAGGAGTATGCTTTAAAGTTTTTCTGTACTGATCATACTCAACTTGTTTTTCCTCCTTTGTTGCATGCATGAGGCATCTCGTTGAATCTGTCTACCTGGATTTGATACTATGTTTCATTTCTTGCTTCTCTGTAATTTAATTGATAAACTCTGATTAATAGATTTCGCTTTCATGAAGATTTTGATCCCACAAGGTGGCTAGATCGAAATCTGATTCGTCTGTGTGCCAAGTTTGACGATTATAGAAAGGATAACCCAGCCACTCTTTTCGTTCCATTTAACTTTTCGAATGTAAATCATGGATTCACGGTCTATTGTCTCTCATTAATGTGTGGGCATCACAGGTTTTCAATATTAGTCCCAATGTGACGCCATATTTCCAGATGCTGCTCTACCGTGAGAGTATAAGCAAAGCTATTGTCATGATTCAACCTACACTAACGGCATTTTCGTTCAATTCACTCCCTTCTCCCGCTTTTCTGGATATGGCATCAATTGCTGCTGATCACATTCTTTTGTTGGATTTATACTTAAGAAATTGTCATATTCCATGGAATGACAATAGCTCAATGGAGAAATTTGGGATACCAGAACCAGCCAGAACATCAGGTACCGTTTATTGCTTTGCTGTCTTTTCTTAAATGATGAGATACTTTATGCTAAATTAGAAATCTCTTCGTCTTGACCACTCCCCAATCTTGCCAAATATGTTATGTCTACATTGAATTCTTTTCACCATCATTTGTGCTTGTGAAACAAATTGATGTCCATTTTTCTTGTTCTTCCAGGCCTTTGCACAGCTATTGCAAGTTCCTCATGACGAGGCTCAAGCACTTATACAGGAGAGGTTTCCTGTTCCTAGACTTGTAGTGTGTGATCAGCATGATTCCCAGGTAAGCATCGTACTGCGATTGTACGGTTTTGTTGCTATGTGCCACAACAGCACACTAGCTGTTGTGTAAGTTCATCTAAATCTGAGATGCAAGGATAACTTAATGGAGGTCTGAATTTGAATAGTTCAGACCTTAAGCGATTAAGTGCATTTGTTTACCTTAACATTCAAGTATTTATTTGGTCTGAACAGATCTTAATTACTAAGATCTCCTATAAAGTCTTAATATCATTAAAAGGTATTTTAAAAAAAATAATTTTTATCATCACTTGTGCATAATCACTGCTACCACCAGTAACCATCTCTGTTATCGCAACCACCACAACCATTATCAACCACTTCTACCACTGCCAATCACCAACCACCTTTGTCATCACAACCACAATCACTAACAACCACTACTAGTATGCGAGCACACCTACCACCTCTATCATTATAATTATATCCTACTCCTATTGCTCTTCCAAAGTGGTTTTTGTTCTAGATTTTTCTCTTTGTATGATATACCTTCAGTTAGGGAAGATAAAATAGAATGAGCTTTCGAAGGGTAGACACAGGGATAAAGTTGCATTTGTCATAATTTTCTGGTTGTTTATGCTCATCTTGTTCTGCTACCAAACCAAAGGTAAATGTTCTTGTTATACAGAATATAGAAAGATAAATGTTCTAATATTCTCACATGCTCACCAGGCAAGATTTCTTTTGGCAAAGTTGAACCCCTCAGCCACGTACAACAATGCAAATGATATGGCAGCTGGTTCAGATGTGATAGTCACTGATAACGTAAGTCTCCAAGTTTTCTTCGAGCATCTTCAGAGACTGGCAGTGCAATCTTCTTGATAAAGAAAAAATAAAGGGATTTTCTCCAGCTCGATTGATCCCTATGAAAGTGCATTGTCTCTAGTGAAAGACAATTTCTTTTTTCATTAGCCATAGGATGAGAGCTCGGAACTGATATCCTTCGGGACAATTAGGATTAATTTGACATTGTTTTACATATGGGGAGGAAAATTTTGCTTCTTTCTTGTAATAATGAAGGGGCAAGGGACTATCTTCTTTCGGGGGTTATGTGTGAAGGAGGTTAGGTTTCTAAGTTATTTAGCATATCTGCTCCTTCAGGTTAGAGTTGTGCTTCCATTTTTGTACTACATTTCTAGTTAATTGTGTAGTTGACTGTATTAAGGTCTCCTATGTAATTTAAACAACAACAACATACCAATATATTCCTACACAGTGAGTATGCAGTCCATATCACTACCTAAATGGCAGATAGAGAGGTTGTTTTCGAAAGACCTCGAGACAAATATACTAACAATGCAAAAATAGCATAATATATTGACAAGGTATAATGAGATGAAAAAATAACAAGATAATAACAAATATTACACTATACACAACTAATAGTATCTTAAAGCTACAAAACAAATTCTGAGAGCCAGACACTACACATAAGGTACTATGACTTCTAAGCATAAAAAACAGGCAAAATAGCCCTACCTACCAAACAAAAGACTACCCCAACTTGTTAAGCTTCTATCTTAATACTCATACTCTACACCTTCCTATCTAAGGTTATGTCCTCGGTAAACTGTAATTTTTTCAAGTTTTGTTTTATCACCTTTCTCCAATATTTTCCGATCTACCTCTTCCTCTCATATATAATTTAAAGGGAAAAGGGTCAAATTTACCCCTCTACTTTGAAAAATGAGCCTACTTTATCCTCCGTTAATGTTTTAGGTTAAAATTACCCTTACTCCTTTCTGTTAGTAAAATTAGCTTTTATACCCTTAAAATGGATGGTAAAGCCCATTTCTCAAAATAATCCGTTTGACTAAAATTTGACCCGCCCATATCTATTTCTAAACCTATCCGCCCCATACCCTAATCCCCTCCTTGTTTTGAAACAGAAGCTCTAATCATTAAGGC